>PQWD01005582.1:165941-178325 GCA_019425675.1 Leucinodes orbonalis
ATTTTTTACCAGAGAAATTATATAAAATTTTTATGGTATTACTAAGTGGTAGATATTGGTCCCGGAACAGGAGTGTTATGCATTATCTGTGTTTGGGTAGGGCACTGTAGCAGTGCACATTACGGGTATGAGAGACTGACATCTGTTGTCTCGGGTTAGGGCCAGTGCGGCTTGGATGGCCGAAATAAACTTGCTATCAGTCTGTATAGGTCTCCTCTCAATGCCGCTCTTGCACGGTCTGGCGTATCACTTACCATCAGATGAGCGTCCAGACCGTCCTGTACACTTATAAAAAGAAACGTAATTTTGAATTTGTTTGATTGGCACCGACAAAAAAAATGTAAAATAATGTTTTTTGACATTTAATATTTCCACCGGCAGCTTCTTAGTGGGCAGTTGGCTGGGCCAATTGACGACCGAGTCGATCACAGGCGTCGCGTCTCAGTTGGAAGCTTGCGGCCTATGGCACAAAGCGGTGCAGGCTTTGGCCTATCTGCCCGACCATAATATGTGAGTATCAAAAGTTGTTAACCGTTTAAACGCTAATGATGTTAGCGACGAAAGCAATCGATTTTGTATTTTATCTGGATTCCTAGTGTTAAAAGGGTTTAAATGGACATAAAGATATAGAGGCTATTTTTGGGTCCTTCTAACCCCCCTATCTATCTAAAATAAGGGTTGGAAGTTTGTATTGAGTATTCCGCAATTTTCAAGGTATTAAGCTAACAATTTTTATGCGTACTATTTGTTATATACAATTAATCGTGCATATTTTTTTAAGCATAGATTTCTGTACATTTTTAGAAAAAATATAAGCTTATATTGTATTTTAGTTTTTTTTAATTAAATATATATTTTATTAGGTACATAATACAAATAACGAACACAGATTTGTGTGACACCTTTGTGGGTCTCTATTTTTTATGTATTTTTGTATATGTGTTGTAAATGTATTTATGTGTGTGTGTTTATCTGCGTGTAGATGTGTTTGGAATGTTTTTTTGTGTGTGTATTTTTACTTGTAGATGTGTTTGTGTGTATCTATTTTTGCGTGTAGATATGTGTGTGTATATCTTTGCGTGTAGATGTGTTTGTATGTGTGACTTTGCGTGTAGATTGTGTATGTGTGTAGGTGTTTTTGCGGGTGTGTGGTTATGTATAAGTGTGATTGTCTGTGTGTATATTGCGTGCTTAAGTAATCAAAGTGAAACAAGTATATATATGTTTGTGCAGGCGAGGTCACCTAATACGCGGTGTGTTGTCCCGTCACGCGCCCGCTCGCTCCGACACCGACGATTTGGAGCGACGTTTGGAGCTGGTCCGCCGTTTGCAGGTACCCAGTCGGTGGCTGGCGATGGCGAGGGCACACAGGGCTAAATACGAGGTAAATGGGGTCATATTAACTATTAAATATGAGGTAAATGGGGTCTTATAAACTTATTTATAACTTTAATAAATAATAATAGTCTTTACACCTGGCGAAGGCCATCATGTATCACATTCTTTGACAAGATTAAAAACATTCGAAAAAGGCCTCTGTGCTGTTGGCTTCGCCCCAACATGCCTTCCAAAGGACCGGGCCACTATTTGGCCCGTGAATCTTAAGGATTTCGAAATAATAAAAAAAAAAAATTATTGCTTCTTCACAAGTCACAATTTCAACATGTGGTCCTTATTAGCTACTTACAATACACAGTTTATTTTGTACCTTATTGTGAAGCAATGGATGTGGCTCAGCTAATGTTGGTAAATAAGGTACTAGTACCTATTTACAACGCTGCTTTTCAGCCAACTCCACGTCTCTTCAGGTGTTACACGAGGTTAAATTACCCGCTGTATAAGATATATAAATAAATATCCACTGATATTCACACAGAGCCATCCAGCCCCAAGTTGACGCCTGTATTATGGGTACTCAACACTGGATAAAAATACTCATTATACATAGTAAATATATACATATTATACATAGAAAACACCCCGACCAAAACAGACATGTTCATGCACACTAATGTTTGTACTGCCCGGGGATCGAACCCTTGGTGTTGCAAGTCGACCTCTCAACCGCCACACCAAATGTGTCGTCTACAGTAAAACATAAACTAAAATCGTTAAAACGCGAAATACGATTACTTTATTTGTCTAAAAAGAAATGTTTTTCGAAAATAAAAGTAGTCTTAAGTTTTTTCTTATTATAGCTATATCCAAAAAAAGTTTCGTCCAAATCGGTCCAGCCATTTCAGAGATTACGAACAGACAAACAAAATTTGGTGTATGTACCGTATGTATAACATGCATGTATTATATACAGTTATTTCAATATTACAACCAGACAGTCCAAATTTATTTATATGTATAGATTAAAGCCAATGTGAGTTCTTCTGCCTTTTGTAGAATTTGCCCGAAGTGGAAGCGGAACATCTTTGTGAAGCTGAGGAGTGGAACGCCGCCCATAGAGTGCTGGTCGACAGACTAATGCCAGACCTGGTTTTAGCAGGTAATATTTATTTTAACGTTTACTATCCATACATCCATAATAATGTGACAATGTGTCTGTTTGTCCGTCTTTCACGGCAATACGGAAAGACGGAATATACGTGATTTTTTATAATAGTGGCTCCCTTGAAGTAATGTTGAGTGACATAGGAAATAAACTATCTAGAACTCACTCAAAAAGTGTCCGCGGCAAAAGTCTGCCCATCGCATCACTTGGGCAGAATTTTCATTCATAATCACGTCGCTCGCTACATGTCGTAATGACATAGTAGTGTGCTCGTGCTTTTGATTTTGTACCCTTTTAACAAGTGTTAAGGTCAAAATTGTAATGAATTGTATGTCATAAATATAACAGTAAGTCAATGTATGGTAAGGTTTTTGGTGATTGAGTGTCGGTGGCTCAATGGTGTGGACTGTCGCCTTCCTACCGGGAGGGCTGAGGTTCAATCCCACACGTACCAATGTGTTTTCGAATTTTCGAAATATATGTACGTTATCTGACGCTCTTACGGTGAAGGAAAACATCGTGAGGAAACCTTTATGCACGTGCGAAGAGATTGAAGCTTGTGGTGAAGTCGTCCAACCCGCACTGGGCCCGCGTGGACGACTAAGGCACACCCATACGGTAGGCTCGTGCCCCTCGGTGGGGACGTTTAATGAGCTGATGATGATGAAGGTTTTTAGAGGTGTTTCTGATAATAATTGAACCCCAATCCCACCAGACGAGGTGGGTCGGTGTTGGTCCCTGTTGGAGCGGCTGCACGCGGCGGCCGCGAGCCACGCGGTGGCGGGCTGGGGCGGGGCGGCGAGCGCTGTACACTACCATCGTGTTTGCAACCAGGTATGGAGGCTTTTAATACATTCAGTGTAGTGTAGTTCTATGGTCTAGTCTAGTGAATGGGACGATCAGTGCGCTCACCTTTTTAGGGTTCCGTAGCCAAATGGCAATAAACGGAACCCTTATAGATTCGTCAAGTCTCTGTCTGTCTGTCCGTCCGTCCGAATAATACAACCCCTTTTTACTCCGAAACTATAAGCTCTGCACGATACAAACTTTGTACGTATATGTATTCTGTGAACCGCTATTAGGTTTTAATAAGAAACTTGAAAAAAATTAATATATTTTGGGGTTCCCCATACATTGACTGAAACTCATAATTTTTTTTTTTTTTTTCAAAAACGAACCCCTGAAACAAGTACATGTATTCTATGAACCGTTATAAGGTTTTGATAAGAAACTCGAAATATATTTTGGAGTTACCAATATATTTTTTTTTTTATAATTGAATAATTTTGTAAAAAATTTTGCAAACCCTATAGTTTAGAAATTACAGGGGGGGGTATAATTTCTAAAGTATGGGGTTAAAATATATATACATATATATATATATATACATACATATGATGTACTTTACCATAAAAATGTTTTTACAAAAAAAAATTTTTTCATAGAAGTCATTACAATTCTTTTTGTAAATTAGTAGTAATTTTTCTCAACTATATGATGCGTCTTGTTTTCAGTAATTTGCGGTCTCTGTAAGCAAACGAACGGTTTTTCTCTTTTTTCTTTAATGTTACATGTGTGATTACCAGATCCGCGGAGTGGTTGCCTCGGCCGAGGGCGGAACCCCCGCTGACTTGGAAGCATTGAGACCCACGTTGGCGGCTGCCTGCAGCGCCCTCAATCGTCTCCCCACCCACAATATGTAAGTACTGAGTTGTTATTATCACAGACATCCGAATATACAATTAGACTGGACAAGCCGCCAAGTTTATAGGCAGTCCCAGTGTCGCAATTTCTTTTCGGTTCTTACCTGTGAAAAGTTATTATATTTCTTGGTAAATTAACTGATTCATTGCGATGATGGCATGTTACAATTGCACAGGATGGCATTTTGGGAAAAACGTAATTTCTTCTAATAATCATGCGACTTGACTCGTCTCACAGAGCGTAAACTGGCAGCCAGTGTATGCTCGTTGAGCTTAAATTTGTCGCATTTAAAAACGCGGCTTGCCCTATCTCCTGTATTGGGAAATCTGTGGTTATTATCGTCGAACGAAGTCTGCAGGCCGATCGCGTTATTTTAAAACGAAACGTTTCGATTGTCATCATCAGCTCATTAACGTCCCCACCGAGGGGCACGAGCCTACCCGTATAGGGTGATTAGGCCTTAGTCGTCCACGCGGGCCCAGTGCGGATTGGACGACTTCACACACAACCATTAAATCTCTTCGCAGGCGTGCATGAAGGTTTCCTCACGATGTTTTCCTTCACCGTAAGAGCGTCGGATAACGTACATATATTTTCGAAAACTCGAAAACACATTGGTACGTGTCAGGATTGAACCTCAGCCCTCCCGGTAGGAAGGCGACAGTCTTCACCGTTGAGCCACCGACGCTCCTGTTTCGATTGTAGTAATAAATAAATAATAAATATCCATTGACGAGACTAGGGTGACCGACATAGCCCAGAGGATTAGCAAGTTGAAGTGGCAGTGGGCAGGGCACATAGTGCGTAGAACCGATGGCCGATGGGGCGGAAAGGTTCTCGAGTGGCGTCCACGTAACGGAAAGCGAAGCGTAGGCCGACCCCCAACCAGATGGACGGATGATCTGGTTAAGGTGGCGGGTAGCAGATGGATGTCAACTGCAAGGGATCGGTCCGCGTGGAAATCATTAGGGGAGGCCTTCGTTCAGCAGTGGACATAATTAGGCTGTAATGATGATGATGATGACGAGACTGACCTATTGAAATTCCATTATTTAACAAAATATTTTTAAACCTGAGTATTGTTATAATACTAATATATTTATTGAGCGTTGGTGGCTCATCGGTGTGGACTGTCGCCTTCCGATCGGGAGGGCGCAGGTTCAAATCCCGCCACGTACCAATGCATTTTGGGAAATTATATGTACGTTATCCGACGCTCTTACGGTGAAGGAAAACATCGTGAGAAACCTGCGCACGCCTGCGAAGAGATTCAAAGGTTGTGCGTGTAGTCGCCCAATCCGCACTGGGCCCGCGTGGACGACTAAGGCCTAATCACCCTATACGGGTAGGCACGTGCCCCTCGGTGGGGACGTTTAATGAGCTGATGATGATGATGATTAAAAGGTGTGCTGTACAGCTAAACATAATCGTTTGTATTTACAGTTTCACGGTTCATGAGTACAAAATGTCGAATTCTAACGATTGTATTTATTATCGTGATAATAAGTTAGTGTATAATGCAATACGGGGTGGAGGGTCGACGACCTGATGCACAGGACCAGTCCTAGTTCAGGTGTTGTACCGCCATAAAATGAAAATGAAAATGTTTATTCAGTTTAGGTCCTTACAGTACACTTATGAATGTCAAATGAAGCTACCACTGGTTCGGACGGTATTTTTCCACTGAGAAGAAACCAGCAAGAAACTCAGTAGTAACTCTTTTCAAAAAAATTTTTTTAGTACAGCAAATTATATTCACAATTTTTATCATATTATGTATTGGTAAAAATATAATAATCTACAAAGTATAATTAAAAGTAATCTAAATAGATGATAACAAAATAATCTTGTGGCAATTGTAATGTATTTGTTAGTGTTTTTAATGACACGTCGTTGTACTTTGCTGTTACCTATGAAAGAAAGAAAGAAAATAATCTTTATTCAAATAAATCTGTTACAATACTTTTGAATCGTCAATTGTTATTATCATATTTTTTAATGACTCTAATAATGGTTCGGAATAAGTAGAATCTAGGAGAAGAGCCGGCAAGAAACTCGAGTTACTCAAACTTTTTACATCAGTGGTTACAGAGTTTTGTCATTTACCTACACATAGCTTTACAATAATTTATTACAAAGATTTTGTAACTGGAACACTATGTGTAAGACCACACATCTTTATCTGATAAATATTCGTCTATTGTATAAGTACCCTTTTCTCATGAGGGTTTTTTTTAATCTTTAATTTAAACTGGTGAAAGGACAATTCAGCAAGATATTGTTTTTGATAAGCATGAAATTCTGTAAGATTATGGTGAGAACAAATAAATAAATAAATATCTACTGACAATCACACAGCGCCATCTAGCCCCAAGTTAAGCGTAAAGCCTGTATTATGGGTACTAAACAACGGATAAACATACATGTATACATTTTTTTTTTGTAAATACATACATTTTATACATAGAAAACACCCAGACCATTACAAACAGACATGTTCATGCACACAAATGTTTTTACTGCCCGGGGATCGAACCCGGAACCCTTGGTGTTGCGGCCGACCTCTCAACCGCAACACCAAATGGGTCGTCAAATTAACTATTATTTTTATTCAAGATGGCCACTGTGTGTTTGTGTATATCAGGTCGGCGAGGCAGCTAGCGGCCAGGGCAGAGATGGGTGCGCGAGTGGTCCAAGCGGCGTTGGCCGGGGGCGCGGGGGCGGGGGCGCTGGGGGCGGTGCTGGGGGCGCTGCGCCTGCCGCCGGACTGCGCCGCCACCGCACACATACAGGTCAGGCCGCACTGGACGACACATGTCACTGTACCGTACACCGACACACAGTGAGGGGGACCGGTGTAGGCTGGACCGTGCCTGAAATAACTATAAAGAACGGAGATACAGGCTCATGAGTAGGTATATTTCCGACAAAAATGAAGAATATTCGAAAGGATAGGCTTAATAGGAGACAAAAATGAAGATATCCGAGGATAGACTTAATAGGAGACAAAATTCCCAAAAAAATAGAGGTCTGATAGAGTCATTGCCTAAAAACTACTGGCAGCAGAAATTGGTGGAGGTAGCAGTTGGCAAAAATTGGTTAAAAGGTGTAAGTATAATCTTAGTTAACAACAATGCCAGAAACCGCTTACCAACAGATAGTTGACATCTTAGTAGCTAAGATAAAGGTTCAAATAGTTTAACTTTTAAGTAAACTAGTAAAAAGTACTAATCCTTAATGCAGTAAGTAGTATAAGGTTAGTAAATACTAGGATAGCAGAACATAAATAGAGGTTTGATTTTATTAAAATTGGTTATAAATCTAAAAAGATAGTAACCGCTTACCGACAGATAGGTTGACATAATTGGCATGATGACTGGGTCCTGGAATCTAAGAACATATTTATTTATTACAATCTGGTTTAAAAATAACGATGGGCTACTCTCTCTCGAAACTATGTTTTATAATTTTATTAGTTCAAAGAGGTGGGCAGTCCATTTTTAAAGTACATAATGTCAAAAAATTGTAAACAAAGAATAAAACATATACTTAAGAACTTTTGCTATCATCCATTTGAATAAACGCACATTAATATAGTTTAGTATAAAATCACAAACTATGCATACGATTATGAGGCGTTGAGTCATAACTATGTACCATTTTGATATGAACTTTTGAAAAGTCCTGGATGTGTTTTTAAAATTGAAAAATCTCTGTGGTTTTAATGTTAACGCAGTAGTTTTTTTTACCCATGTCCTAATATAATGCGGTCCATGGATATAATAGCAGAAAAATAAATTGCCATCATCCCTATTGTGACTGAATTAGATCGTAAATGTCAAAATAGTGTCACAGATTTGTAGCTAACTATCAAAAATATGTAGGTGTGTGTTGAAAGTACCAGGACAGCACAAGTGAGTGAGAGGTTAGTGTAACATAGAAGAGTAGGGCCGTCAGCGAGCAACTTAGCCGCCAGGCAGAGATGGTTGCGCGAGTGGTACAAGCGGCTTTAGCCGGTGGGGCGGGGCGACCTGCCGCGGTGACTGGAGGCGCTACGTCGCCGCCCGCCACATATACAGGTAGGTGGGACTGGACGATACATATGACTGTACCTTATACCAACAGACAGTGAGGGGGACCGGTGTAGGCTGGACCGTAGCTGAAATAACAATAAACTACGGAGATAGAGTCTCTTCATATTATATCCGACAAATGAAGAATTTTTATAAGCATAGCATAGCTCATTAGTAGACAGATTTCCAAAAAAAATCTAAGAAGAGTCATGCTTAAAAGTACTAGGATAGCAGAAATTGGTGAGAGATTGATTTTAATAAAATTGGAGAAAGGTTAGTTAGTAATTTTAAATTAAAAGACAAAACAACGGGCAGTAACCGCTAACCGACAGATAGATTGACGTACTAGCTACTAACTGCGCCGCCAGGGCACATATACAGGTCAGATTGGACTGGACATTGGTTCAGTTACAAGTAGTTATGCTAAAAAGTACTAGGGCAGCAGAAATTGTAGAGAAGTTGATCTGATTAAAATTGGGTGAAAGATTAGTTAGTAATCTTAGATTAAAAGACAAAACAACGGGCAGTAACCGCTACCGACAGATAGGTTGACGACTTGATGGCTAATATATTAGACGTAGATATCAATATATCAGTCTAATAATTAAAGCTAGTGACTATGATAGTTAATAGTTTCAATTTCTCTGAAGAATCGTGCGAAAAGTACTAGGAAGAAAGGAATTGGTGACAGGTGATTTGAATTAAATTTGTGACAGGTTAGTACAATATGTAGTAATCATAGACTTCAATTGTAATTGCATCGGCGTCTTAAAACCAACAACGGGCAGTTACTTCTACCGACGATAGTTGACGACTGATGGCATAAGTATATAGACGTAGATATCAATATATCAGTGTAATAATAAAACATTTCCCTCCATACAGATTACAACGGAATTGGCGGAGCAAGCGTCCGAGTCGTGCATCGAATCCGCGACCAGTTCGCCGCTGTCGTCCCACCACCGCGCCGCCGTGCATAGTTGAAAACCAAACGTCAACGCTCTAGATTAAGATTTACACCAAATTGTGAAGGGAACATTAGCTGTTACGTGAGTGAACTTTGAAATGCAAATAAATAATGTCGCTAATATACTAATCAACGGCCGATCCAGGGGGAGGGTCATGGGGGTCATGAGCATCTTGGGGTATATGGTAGTTTTTATGGTTATCATCATAATACATTGCCCCCCTCGAGGCCCGAGCTTACGTACCGATGTATAGGCTTAGTCGTTCCGCGGGCCCATGCGGTTGGACACTCACGCGCAAGCCTTTGATTCCACAGGTTTTCCTCCGATGTTTCCCCTTACCGTAAGAGCGCGGATACCGTACTCGACATATAATTTTCGGAACATTCGAAAGACATTGGTACGTGGCGGATTTAACCTGCCCTCCAGATCGAAAAGCAATAGTCCACACTAATGGCCCACGACACAGATATATATTTAGATTTGTTTTTTTATATTCAGGTATGAAAATCATCGGCTTTCTACGGCTGCCTAAAGGAGCTCAAGTCAACTCTTCATTCATCAATATTTATCTATTAATAGCTAAATAGGGAGAATTATTACATTGGCAGGATGCACCACGCGCCGGTGAGGTTGGCTTAAACACAAAACGAGTGTACTAGGAGTCCATGAACTATCAAGAATCAAAATAAGTGTACGAGGATTCCTTAAATTATCAACATCGAAAAGAGTTTACTAGGAGTCCATAAACTACCAAGACGCTTTCGGCAGGGGAATTGCAACCCCACGGGGGCCCCGGTGAGGTGGCTTGAACCCGAAAGAAGTTACTGAAAGAGGTCCATTAAAGCTATCAAGAATTGAAATTAGTGTACTAGGAGTCCTTAAATTATTATTAAGCATCGAAAAGTACTAGGAGTCCATAAACTACCAAGAGGCTGTTCGGCAGGATGCACCAAGTGCGAGGTTGGCTTCTCTTCAACCTATCGCAGTCCACTGCTGGAAAGAAAGAAAGAAAATACATTTATTTGACCACAAAATTAACGTGACAAGACTAGCACTGTTCAAAACAATTAAACTATACATAAGGGACAAAAAACAATGAAAAGAAAGAAAAAAGCAAATCATTATGCCTAAAAAAGATAATAAAATAAATTGTTGTGGTCAAAAGGGCTCTGGTCATAGGCCTCCCCCATTTTTCGCCAGATATCCCGCTCCTCCGCTTCCCTCATCCAGCCTCCACTAGCGACCGCCCGCAAGTCGTTGGTCCATCGGGCCGGAGGTTGGATTGGACTCAGAAATAATTGTTAGGGCATATTTGTATAGAGATTAAGGTGAAATCAGAAAGGAGATGGAAGTTTGTCAATGTAATTTGGACTGTAATTCCAAGAAACTAAAGGTCATATTCGTTTGAAAAATATTAATTTTGTCGTCATCATTATTGTGACTCGGAAACAATATTTTGAGTATATTATAATAACCTAGCTGCAGTTTGAATTATTCCTAACTCACAAGGTACCTCCCTGGTGTAGTGGTATAAGCTCAGACTAATTTTCCAGCGGTCCTGGGTTCGAATTAAATTCACCCGGCTATTTAATAATTAGCAGATTAAATATCCCAATTTGTAAAATCTACTCGATTATTGAGCGAGTTATTTTCTTTATTAAGATTTAGCATGTTTAATTTTAATTCATTGTAAAGGTCTGTTTTGCAACGTTTAGTGACTTAAGGTTATTAAATAAAGCAAATTATCCAATTATATTGAATTAGAAAACTCCATACGCTAAAACCTTGCGGTTTAATAAGGCTTAAAAAATTAGGGAAAATAACATGGCGCCTTAATTTAGGCGCGAATTGAATAGATATGTCAAACCAAAAATAATAATTGGTTGATATTAGAGGTTTAATAAAATGCTAGGTAATTCACCTAGAAACGTAATCATAAAATATCAGTACTGGCAATCAGAAAAATCATATTTGAAATTGATTTTTAGTTAATCATTAAAATTTATCCCCAAGATGGCGTTGAAGTGTAAATACTTGTTATTTTTTTTTTGTTTAAATATCGTTGCAAGGCAGACTTCCTTTAGTTATTGTAAGTTGCTAGTGACATTTTGTATTGTTAATATTTGTTATTATATACTAAGGATACGTTTTGAATTACAATAAAATTATTTTGGCTAATTTGTATTTATATTTTTCCCTAGAATTAAATAGTAAAAAAAATAATATCCACTGACATTTACACAGCGCCCTCTAGCCCTTAACTAAGCATTTGGCTTGTAATATGAATACTTAACGGCTAAACATTACCTTTTCTATACTTTTTTTTGTAAAGCACGGACATACACTAGGAAAACACCCAGATCAATACAAACAGACATGTTCATGCATACAAATGTTTGTACTACCCGGGGATCGAACCCGGAAATCTCGTCGTAGTAGCCGACGTCTCAATCATTAGGACAAATGGGTCATTGCTTTTTTTTAAATAAAAATCTTTCTTCAAGGATTTGCACATTTGCTTCAAAATTTTGCAAGCTTTAAAAAATTTTTAACAAAGTTTTCGATGATATAAGAGCTCAAACTCCTAAAAGAAGTGTGGGGGACTACAGCACAGAACACTGACAGAAATCCAAACGCATTATCTCGTCGAGTTTGCCGGGAAATTTTCCCCTTTCCCTTCTACTTTATTGCCTTTTCCCTCTTCTGCAAGGCACAGGTTGCTCCTTACAGAGTAACAATCAGTGGCGGGATGTTATGATTGAATCTTAATAACATTATTTTCAACAATTAGGTACTTTCGAGAAATTTTATAATTGGCCAATAATGACGTATCAAAAACAACAGACTAGACAGCATTCAAACCAAATTTTGGAAGTGTGTCTCTACCGCAAAACCCTATTGAATTTAAAAATGATTATAGAGACATATTTGCAACAACCATTACGCTTCCCAGAATACATATATTTACAAAGTTTGAACATTGTAGTGCCAATAGTTTCGAAGAAAAAAGAATGTTGCATACGGACGAACAGACAGACATGACGAATCTATAACGGTTCCTTTTTGGCTACACATTTAACCATTTGGCTACGGAACCCTAAAATCGTGTGTTCAGCCAGCCTGCTGTTCAATCTCT
>PQWD01005583.1:0-27226 GCA_019425675.1 Leucinodes orbonalis
TGGCAGCATTATGGTTGGTTGGTTGTTCAGACTTTCTAAGTCGCATTCAGGGTTCATGAAGGTAAACACTGCTAGTAAATACCTTATCTATTCTTCTTTTTCGCTTTCATCCACATTGTATTAGTTCAGCATTTAAGGCAAATAGGGCATTATACATGACATCATCTATACTGGTACTCCGCGTCATGGGGTGACCCTTTGTTTCTAGTCTCACGTGAATGTTGAGATCCTCGGCAATGTGCCTTGAGTCCTGTAAGGAGCAGGCACAGGTAAGATCCCACTACATTCTGTCAAGGCACGGTTTAATCGAAGTTTGCGAAAAGTGAACTGAGAATTAATTTTACAACACGAACATATTTGCAAATAAAATGTCTGCACTTTAGCTGAAAGATTGTGAAAGGAACATAACTGTTTTAAGGTTGCTCGAAATCCATCACAGGGAAATTCTAAGAAATTGTCTATTGTGGCGGCTGAGCTCATAACTTGGCTTAGAAGGATCGCTCTTTAACCTCGCGCGCTCGTGATGTCGCCTCGACCCCGCACGAATCTATTTTGCCCATCATAATCGCTGCTTTCAATTTACGGTGGCTATTCTATCAGTTGATGTATGACGCCATTCCTTCTTAGATGTAGAGTATTGTATGGAATTGTTTAATTCTTGCCAATACTGGCCCTATTCAATTTTACACAATAAAATTTATACGGATGTATCGTTTTGTGATGAGCTGGCCATAAAGCATATATTCAGGCCGTTTAAACTGTGAGCAACTCGGATAAACTTACGTCCACATAGAAATTACATTAAATAAACTCAGGAGCATTCCGATACACACGGGAAGTATGGAAACCTTATCAATAAGGCGACGGGAGTCCGATCATATCGCTCGCTGAGCGCAGGAATATCTGCCCGTGCAGACCTACGAATGTTTCGAACATGATGATGTGAACAAGCGTGATTTAATACACTTAGTCCATAATAGGATTTGTCGATGTAGTAGCCGTTATAATACATAGAAACCATGGCAATATTACCTGTGTTATTGAAACCTTGGAACTTGAAGGGTATAGTTATAGGTCAGTATTCCGCTGTTGCGTGCTAGAGTGATAATAAATATTTAGTTTATGCATGCTTCTTGTTAAGTATTGAGTGATAGAAGAATTACAATCACAACAGTTCATAAGTATTTTATTGTGAGGTTAATAATGCGATGCAAAAGTAATCTTAAAGGTACATAAAAATATAATATATCTATTTCACCATACCGATGTCGATGTAAACTTTCGTAATACTGTGGCTTACTGAATCGTGAACAAAGATGGCGTCCGGGAAATTGTTATTGGTAATGGTTGAGCCAAGACTACCGCCGAGCGCTTGGCTCGGTTGTGATTCATCAATTTTTGTTGGCCCGCACAATTCTACAGATAGTTCGCTTGAGATATGATAGTGTGATTTGCAGCTTCGTAAATTATGTTTACATTGTCTTGTTTGTTTATCTGCGTACAGCGAATATTATTGATTCCATAGATTCTCGGTAAAGGAATTCATTTGCGCAATATCTCAATCGATAGAGTTGCTATTGTTTGCAATAGTGAAAGTTGTGGTAGTACAAGGGATGACATTCGAATGACTAATGGTCTTAGATGATAAATTATCCGCGTATAGAGAAGTTACCTAACTCCTATCCAATGTGATTCTGATGTCGTATGTTACGTGCTTTTTTATGCTAACAATTATGAATTACCAAAAGTTATTTTAAGTATACTTGAGTATACAATTTGTATAGACTCTATGAAAGATAGTCTTATAAGTAATAATAGGTGATAGGAGATTAAAACAGACACAATAATAAAGGTTAGGTTATAATAAAGGTTATTCATTACCGTCATGATGTTAAACGCGTGTTTCAGACAAAGTGGTAGGTCGCCAAAGCCTAATTTGATAGTTGGTACCCATTATATTGAACATTTTAGCATTAAATTATATTTCTTTTGAATGTCACAACACCAATTGTCGCTTCTTACAAGATTCAAATAAAACGTTTTAAAAGTAAATTTTGGTTAACTTCCTAATGTACTAAATCCATGTATGTACCTACTATGTGGTATTGACTAGGATAAACTTTTAAGAAGAAATTTAAAGTCAATTATTTTTAATAATGGCTTTGAGCACCAATTGTGATATGTAAAGCATCACATAAGTGATATCATCACATTTGTGATAGGTATAAACCTATATGATACAATATGTATAGATTATAATATATTTTTTCAGATCACGGTGCATTTTCGCTTGTATGCCTCAACCGTTGTAACTATATTATCTACTGAAATTTGTTGAACAACAAGAATACTCTAATGTTTCTCGAATTCGGGATATTGTGACACATTCCACAATCAGATTAAATGGAAGTTATAACTTGGATTTGAACTTGAGGGTAATGGTTCGTATGTAACTTAAACGTTTCTTGAGTTAATCCCGTACTATTCAAGAAAACACAGCACGGTTTACTTTAAACGGTACATAAACACAACTGAACAAGAAACTATTTGAGGAATTTGTACCTACGTACAAAATGGATATATTTTCTCTTGTGTGTTACCAGGAAAGTAATGGTTGACTAGTGATTTTAAATCATAAGAGACGAGCGATTACATTCATAATGTTAATTTACCTAACATTAGACAATAATAATAAATATCTACTTAGATCAAGTAGATATTTGTATAGCCTCGGTTAAACATGTTTTTTTCTGTATAAATATGAAATCCCACCAAAGCCATTTCATGTAAAATGTTTCCAAGACGGCCACATAAGGCTTGCCCTGTTAAAAAGATATCAGATTTCAAGTAGAGCCAAGCTTCTAAATCTACACAACCTAACTTTCACTAGGTTAGCAATAATTCCTATCTGTGCCTGTCAAATCATATTACATCAACTGCTAGTATTGTCTTTGGCGCCCTCACATGGTATCTATTATACATTTAAACGTTTATATCTTTTTTAAGATTTCATAAAAAACGTAACGTAAACAGAACAATTTCGTAGAAAGCACATGCATTGGAGTGCAGCCGCACCGTGGCAGAGTTCACACGCCACGTCGCTATCACGAAACCTATTACTACCGACACACTTCTGTCCATCGCGCGATAAACAATGCAATTATTTACCTATTCCGATTGTAAACGATCTCTCTTTAATCCGTTCTAACTACATCGTCTCGTTGATAGATATTGTGCCGCTTAGCTCTCTAATTTATATTTTGTAGTTGCGTTTGTTCTGGCAACATATAACGCCGCCTCTTTATGTTTTCTGAATTCAACTATTTTAAGATAAATGAATATGAGATTTCCATTTACAGCCATACTAGTATCATGTAGCCCACTAAAATTCATTAAACTCAGGTTTACCTGGGGTATCAAACTACAAAAATGTTTTAGTATATACCCATAGGGAAAGTTACTTTATGGATTCTGTATTAAGTGGTAACAAAATAATATAATATATAATATAATATAATGTGCACAGGATTGTCGCTTTATGAAATTTTAAAAATATTGAAGTGAATAACAACTTAAGGATTAAATTTACTATATAAGAACCGCTTGTTTTAAACCCTGGATACCTGTATATCATTTATTATAGTTAATAGACAACATAATTATCAAATAAAAAACAATCAAAATAAAATTGTGACAAGTCACGAACTCTTCGTACGTCCAGACCCATTCAAGTTCAATTTGTGTTTCGAATGATACGCTCTATCACAACAAATGTATAATTAGAGAAGACAACTAGGTATATGTTTTATATCTAAACACTATCTTTGATATCGTAGAACGCTATGTGCCTGGGGGCCAAACGTATGTAATTCAAAATATCTGAGCGAAAGCCCACGGGCTAGGCTCTCAATTAATCACGCATTTAGCGAGGCTTCCTTATAAGGGTCTAGAGTAATGATTTTTATTGTACAATAACTTAGAATGAATTAGATATCGTCTATATACTTCTCTTGATGTATGTATTTAAAAAAGGGTATGATATTTTTGCCAAAATTTGAGGACTGTTTAGTACAAGCTGCTTGCTTAAATTGTGCGTAGATAGCGCAGTATGAATATATGAATGGATATTTATATTCATTATTTGGAAAACACATTATGCTAAAAGTAAAAATAATTTAAAAACACAAAAATAAGGCTTGTCTAATGCTCTATACACCTCAATACTAATATTGTGTCATTATCTTTTCTTTATACTGAATAATGACCGTCAAAGATACCATACACCGCTCATAGGTGGAAACTTCAAAATGGCGTAACTCATCAAATATACTTCAAATAATAAAAATATTTAGTATCTGGGTCAAGGGCACACAAAGGTATAATTTTACCAAAAAATATCGAAATCGGAAACATTGACTTTTTTGCCTGTCCGCTTGGCGTGGAATGACCCATATGTTTATTATTAATACAGATAACATTTTCATGTCTATGTAGATATACAAGGATGCCTAACATATAAATAAATTTATTTGGAAACCCATATTAGCTTAAAAATATCTAAGCTTAGAATACACAGATTGGTTCATATTAACATCCAATCATCTGCATACAATGATACTCAGATCAAGTAAATAAGCAGCTACAAAAGTGTTTAGTTTTTACTGTACTATTATACTGTTGATAATGATTATAAAATTGCTAACCGCAGGCCGTGTTGCGGTTGCTTTTTTATTTTCTTTGGCCATGACAGCGTGTTGCGTGAGCGCATATGTACATATATTGGGAACATTGGACGATGATACATACTGTTATGTGTATGAGTATATATTATATTCATATTGACGAGTTGTTGGAGCTGTGTCAAAGTAGTCATGTGAACTTCGCTTAACATTTTAAACGCTTGTAACTAATTCATATATCAGGACAGCCAAAAGTTTTGTTTTATAAGGCGATGTTTTTTGGTTCATAATTGCAGAATATTATGTCTATCCATATTCTACCTGAAACTGAAAAAATGGCACGCATCTATTTTATCAGTTTGATTTTGACGCATTGATTTTGTTGAACATAAATGTTTATAGAATAATGGATAAATGTTACGTATATTATTGTTTCAAATTAATTGATAATAACTAATCTTTAAAATAATATATATATTAATAAGCTACATCCAGTTCATATGGATACTAAATTGAATGTCTAAATGATGTTAATATTAGAGAGAACACAAAGGCATAACATTTAATAACCATATTAATAATGCATGTAAAGTTTTATAGGTTGGTACTTGTGCTCATGGGAACATGTTTCAAGACAGTACCCCAAGAAAAATAATATAGTGCTTTAAGAAATTATAACAATTGTAAAAGATCTTAAGTTTAATTAACGAGAAACATCCGTTACTTATCTTGTTTGTAGGTGAACGTTACTTGACCCGATTGGAAAGCCGTTCTGGTGATCAAGATAAAGGTGTAGCGAGAGTTTTTCTATAGCACTATGCCTGAAGCAGTGATGAGCCGGTAATAATCGAAATGTCAACTTTAATTTACCTATTCGTAGATTAATAAAATTAAGAACCTGACGCCATTTTCTTGCACAAGCATGGTTAGTTTACCATGGAGCTTGTTTTTGACTCTTGATAATTTATAACCTAAACCTGAAAACTTATTCAAGTATATCAGTTTTTATTTAATATCCATCAAGGATTTTTCTTGCGTTTAACTTGTCTTTAACATAAGATTTTGGATTCTATCTGATTGTTAGATTACCATAAAATCATTGAAAAAATATTCGTACCAGTGCTCTATTTTTCCTCTGTCGTCAATAACCTTACAAACAAATATCTACACCTGGTGTTTGTAAAATTCTTGCTAATTTTAGCATGAAAGAAGCACATAAAATTTAAAAATCCAGGAGCATTAAACATTTAATGTGAAAAAAAAAAATTAAATTCCCACAATGGAGGCACCAAACGATTGCCGATTCAAATGAATCGAGCTCAAACTCGTAAATCATGAATGACGTGACGAAATGTTTTGTAAGTGGCGTTAAACGCCATAGGTGGTGAGTCACCGCCTAAGATCTCAATTGGCAACTTGTTTAGGTACAGAACCAGTTTGATTGGTGCACTAAACTAGAATCTCGGACGCGCTCTGTACTCCACGTCTCTATCCGTTGTGATAGGCAAATCTAGAAATGCACTCAGGGTCGACCCTCATCTGATTTATAGATAACTATTCAAAAGCTTTCAAGAAATTAGCTTTTAAGTCAAAACATCAAAATAACAACTTTGATATCTATAATTATGTTTTTCTGGTATCTATAAACATATTTTCTAAATAAATATCAAAATGTGTTCAGTTACATACAAACATACAAATTTAGTCAATGCTACACATTCCCAAAGTGCGAGTTAAAGTTATAATACCTTAAATATTTACTCAATTTTTCATATTGTGTCATTAAATGTGATGAGAAGTATTTATGTTTACAAATATATTACTGTCGCCTTGTAAGAATTTGTATGATTATTAAAGCTTGACTCTAAACCGTCGCCGAGTAAACTTAAAATAAGGATTTAGGGTGCAATAGGAATCCATTGTCGGTCCATCCAGCGTCGGTGGCTCAATAGTGTGGACTGTCGCCTTCCTACCGGGAGGGCTGAGGTTCAAATCCCGACACGTACCAATGTGTTTTCAAATTTTCGAAAATATATGTACGTTATCCGACGCTCTTACGGTGAAGGAAAACATCCTGAGGAAACCTTCATGCACGCCTGCGAAGAGATTCGAAGGATGTGTGTGAAGTCGTCCAATCCGCACTGGGCCCGCGTGGACGACTAAGGCCTAATCACCCTATACGGGTAGGCTCGTGCCTCTCGGTGGAGACGTTTAATGAGCTGATGATGAGGAATCCATTACCTTTGTCACTAATAATCAACACTACTATTATAAGACTTTTATATGGTTTGGTGAGGACACTGCAGGTTAGGTGACCACCTGGCTGTATGAAAATAATACCTTGGTTCTTTAAGACAAGCCGTCTGTTAGTAGGTATTTAAATATGAACAATTAATTTTTAAATTGAATCTTAAAAAGAAGATTAACATTAAAAAAAATAACAGCAATCCGGGCACAACCCTATAGGTAATTAAATCCCGTGTCTTGATTTGTAGCGTTATCAAGATGTCTATGGGACATAAATTTATGGTCTTATTTAAAAGTAGGTACTGTTAATAGACACCAGAGAAATCACAAACTACAACATCTCACTAATTGAAATTGTAAGGGATAAGGAAGTCTATTAAAATGATTGTACAGATTTATGGGCTGATGCTACATCTTGCTATCCAGCAATTTAGTAACAGTATCCAGAATGTATGAACAATAACAAGTAATATTAAAATTAGGTCAATACCTTGCCTAACTTTATATTTCAGTCAGTAAATTTAAAACCTCATAATTCTTGCGCAGAACACAAAAGTACTTAGTTCCTCTTACGTTTATTTCTATTCGCTTAGTAATTGAACAATCTGTTATGAAAAAAGTTATTATTATTTACTAGTCCTAAAATAAATTAGATCTAGATAAAGATCTCATTATCTACCAAACTCAAAATAGATAATAAGGAAAAAGAGATAAATACTTTGCACATTGATATAAAACCAAAAATATAGCGAAATGAAACCGGAAACATTATGAACATTCTGATGTTCATCTGTTGAATAAAATACATATGTTGTTGCTACCCTCCTTCACTGCTACCAAGGTGATAAAGACAACATCAACGGTCAAATAAACTGGCAGATTTATGATGAACGCGGTGTGTATACATCACTAGTGCGGCTCTACGTCGCATAACTCGGGGCGTGGGACAGGACGGTATTTTGCCAACATTGTAGCACAAAATTTGCTCAGCGTCCCGGCAGCACAGTTAGATCGGCGTGTAATCTGTGGATTGACGGACAGCGAGGGCCGCGTCAGCGCGCCCGTTAGCCATTCAGCCGCGCGGATTGGCCGCATCTCACTAGATATCATCTTGCTTGTTTTGACTCGGAATCCGAGGATCGGGAAATCTGTGCTGTGGCCAATTTTCGGGGTCAGTAGCGTGTACTTGTAACCAAATATCATAAATATATTATAGTATTTGAGAGATTTTTCATATAGAAAATGATCGAATCAATTTTTTTTAACTCCTTATTCATTTAACAAATTGATTGTATTTGTCGGTTGATTTTTCAAGAATAGGCGTCCATATTCCCTACGTCCAGTATAGACGGAAAATATTGAATTACAGCAGCAATAACTTAAATATTGATACCACGTGCACTGCCTTCATAAGGAATATTCAAAATACAAAACGTTAACGGAAACTCGTTCCGATTAAGCAAAACATATCAGGTATCAAAGCGATATTGCCTCCATAAAAAAGAGTCCCATGAAAATAAACAGCTTGACGCATTAAAAATTACATGCTGCGATGTTCGTACGATTTATGGGAATCGCTTTACCCAATAAGTAAGAGATGTCTCGTAAATCGAGTGGAGTGGGACGGGACGGCCGGGACGCGCGTCACCTAGAGTGGGCGCGACCGTTACTCGCCCGGGGCTTGCCGGGATTGCACCTAGGACGCTCTATGTTCCCGTCTCCCTTCAACGTGTCACGAACCACATGGTACAGTTATGACCTGTTATTTGGAAAGTGGTTACCTATTTTGCTTTAATAAATCCAGAACATTATATATATCTTAAGGTACTAGAAGTTGGTAAGGTTGTGTGTAGACACATGGTTTCTATACATAATTAGTTTGATTAGTAATCAGTCAATCAAAAAAGTTTGTCTTTCTAGTAAACTTCTTGATAAGGCAATACCGTTGCAAGGTAACGGTATTGTATTTATTTTCAGACCAAACTATTAATCTTCATTTTCCGATGAGATTTATTTATTCAGAAATGCTTAACCCTAAGCTTATTAGGTGCAGTGAGACTAACCATATTCAGGAAGAAATAAAATAATAATAGCCAAGACAAATCCTCAAAAGTAGGTGTCACTGCAACGCATATTTGTGGGAGTTGTGTTGGCCGGTTCAACAACATCGTGGAAAAACCATCATCTATCAAAATTATAATTCAATAAAACTGTATGCGTTACAAAGCGATTGGGTCTTGCATTGTGACATAATACTGCGCAGCCACGTTCAGTGCCATAATACCTTTAAATGATTGCAGCACCGCACCGATATTTATGTATCGCTGCTGTAACACGCGGGACATATAACTCCTAACCCACAATAAAAGCAGCTTTTAAACCTTCAGTATAGACACGTCCCAATTGCTAAGTTTATTGCTGAGGTTTTTGCTAATTTATTGTTATGTAACTGTATGGATATGGTAAATTTGGGAAATAATTATGGAAATAGCGTTCAAACGACAAAGCTGGTAAAACATTTAAACAATTGAGCACTTTACTGATGTCCACAGCTTTTAAAATGGATTAATGTTTTTAAGAACCCAGGTACCTACAAGAAAAATAATAAACTCAATTGTCATTTAAGTTTTACTAAAGTGAGCATGATTTCCAATCTACCAAATTCATAACTCCCAAGTCAATTTCTAAATGCTGAATCCCCATAAATTTGTAAAACATCCGTTTTCTCATGCACTTGTAATAGATCTCCAAAAGCAACTATATCTCAGATACTTATATCAGATCGGCCTACAAACGCGGTGTATCATTTATCTGGTGTGGAATAGCACGCGTGTAACCTTAACTGCAGCTTTGAACGGTACAAATAGTCCGGAGAGCGAGTCCGACCTAGTAACGCGGTGTCGGGTAGCGGGCCATAGTTCACTGGGGTCGAGGGAATAAATCAATATGGTAACCACTATTCCGGTAATTGGTTAATCTTTGTTACGGGATTAGTGAATTTAGTGTGATTTTGTCATTTAAAGTAAATGCCTATGGGAAGTTGGGTTCTAAACTGTTTCTTTTGGAGCACGATCTTACCCTATTTACCATAGTTTACTTGCCATATACAACAAACGACACTGTAAAGTACAAGGAAACAGAAGTTTATTTGTTTAAAATTTAAATCAAATAATACTTGTTTCCTTAATTGCCATTATAATTATGTTGATATCGAACCCATTTTTTGATTAAAATCAAATTGTTTTTAAAACTAAGTTTACAACATAAATGCGAACCTCAAAGTTTTATGAATAATAAATACATAAGTCTTTGCATTCCATAGACAGGAATATTTATTAAAACACATTGTTTTAACAGATTGAAAAAAAGCTCAATGAATCTGTAAGTAATCATCCCTATTACAAACGAGTATTATTGAATCACTACGTTGAGCAAAATGCTTAAAATGTAATTTATAAACGAGATTTCAGTTATTTATAACAGAGCTGCGTAGATGTGCTGAATACGCGAAAAGTGTTAGATTCTGTACCGAGTCGAAGCGGATTCATCCCACGCGAAATCTATCCAATAAATATCCAAAAAGCTTGTTCTGCAAACATTCCTCGTCCATTGTGTTCCTCTCAGATATATCTTGCGTAAGGGGCTTGCGATTCTCGTGTTGGTCTTTTGCTGCTGCCCACGCTTAGTGTTCGTCAGTATCGATTGTCAAACTATCCATTACTCGTTTGGATGGAAGTTAACCGGTATCGTTGTACGGCAAGCGGTATTGGAAGAACGGGTCATTGTGACGTCCGTCGAATGGGAGTTGTGTCGGTCAGCGGTTGCCTAATGTAGTTGACAAATCGCTCAATTGTCCCAGCTTGGTAGGCAGTCTGGTCGCAACTTTAACCAGTTGGGTGGCGGTTGTGCAACCGATGGCGACTCGACGCCGTTTGATGCGTGCCGGAAAACGTCCACATTTATTGTGCTTTATTGCGATTGGACTGTGGTAAATAGTTGACGAATTGTCCCTGCGAAAATGGCCGTTCTTACAAGGGCAGCGATCAAATAAACTTAGCTGATTTACGGTTTTTCACTGTCTGGTTTTCTATTTAACTATAAGTTTTATTGCCATGCTAGAGCATGTTAGAATCGCTGTCAATGCACAAAGTCTAAACATGAGTTTAATTTATGTAGTCGAACTCATTTCCGTTTACTTAAACTATTATTTATGAATTTATTATTCTAGTGTAAATTTCATAGATTTCCGATGTCTATAGTGTCAAACAAAGTGGTGTTATTATTTTAGTTTCGAGTTGAATAAAAAGTATTTAAAAGTAGCAGATTTAAACGCGTTGTTCGTTGTATTTGTTCGTCAACTTTACCTGCACGAAAATATATTAATAATTTACATATGCAAAATAAGCTACAAAACCAGAAAATATATCAATAATATGCAAACAATTTACCCTTTATAAATATGTGGGGTTTCTCACAGCTGGAAGTTATAAATATTTTTTTGGCGCATTCAAATCGAAAATTTTGCACGATCTGCTTTCCGATAGATCGATTGATTTTATATTATTATACGGTTAACATTATCCTTAAGCCTTATATGTAAGCGAAATTTTAATGCTTAAACGACCTGACCTTTATCATCATTTTGTTATTACCTCGATTAAGATTATCAGAATAGTCGCGTCAATTATACGTCTATACTAAACAACCGTTAAAGTTCTAAATAAAGATAGTTAAAAATCTATAAATTAACGTAAACACTAGATGTTTCAGAGCGTTCACTTGTTAGCAAAACAAAAATAATATCTGTGTTATTTTCCATGGCGGAAACTTAAATTTTATTTATGATTTAACTTTAAATTAGAATTGATTAGTAAGCGTTAGCCGTATAGTTACTTATTTGTTAATTTATGAAATGAAGATACATCATCATAATCAGTTCATTAAACGTCCCCACCGAGGGGCACGAGCCTACTCGTATAGAGTGATTAGGCCTTAGTCGTCCACGCGGGCCCAGTGCGGATTGGACGACATCACACACAACCTTCGAATCTCTTCGCAGGCGTGCGTGAAGGTTTCCTCACGATGTTTTCCTTCAACGTAAGAGCGTCGGATAACGTACATATATTTTCGAAAATTCATTGGTACGTGTCGCGAATTGAACCTCAGCCCTCCCGGTAGGAAGGCGACAGTCCACACCACTGAGCCACCGACGCTCTTAAGATTAATATCATTAAGATACATATCATCAATCAATAATTATTAGAGATCAAAACAAGACAATGACTTTCTTCATTTTTCTTATTAGATGTCTATGACATTTGAAATTTCCTTTCCTGACTCATTTATTCGTCCATGTAGTTAGGTGAACAACGCAGTTTTTTTAAAAGTGCTATTATACAGAATATACTACATTCATGACAAGAAATGAAGTTATTTAACATTGTACTTAAGTTAAGAATTTATGTAAGTGCGTAGATATAAAACTGGGATTTATATATATTGCAACAATCCAGGACCATTACTGATACAACATCGTGTCTTTGATCAAGTTTGATATTACTATAGCTTGATAAGAGGCTACTTATGATACAATGTAAGCTGTGTGTACTGCTATAAATAGGCGTTTACGCTTGACGTTTTTACGACCATACGATTCTTAATATCAAAACTCTTGGCAACGCTGCATATTTTTTAAGACTGAGAGTCAATTTAACTGCATTTGCCAATAGCACTGTGATGCTGTAGAAGTCATCAGCAGTCAAGTAACAGCAAACGGTAAACCTTTAGAATTGTTCAATACTTACGTAAATAAAATCCGCTAAAGTAACTTATACTTAATTAAAAGACTATAATTAGCCATCATAATTATAATATCTATTATCATTAAATGAAAGTCATTTGAAGCATGCAATCGTTAAGCTTTTATTATTTTTTATACAAGAGTCCCATTTATTTTAATATTATTAAACTTTAGATACTGTTGATGAAGTGAAGAATAACATATTTAATTACAATATACTTGTATGTATTACAAAGGGACATCGTTAAATATATTTCTATAATACAACTTTTTATTAATTTCTATATAACACTAATGAAAGATACCAAAAGAATTGATAAGTGAATTAACTGTATTATATTAATGAGCGTCGGTGGCTCAATGGTGCGGACTGTCGCCTTCCTACCGGGAGGACTGAGGTTCAAATCCCGACACGTACCAATGTGTTTTCGAATTTTCGAAAATATATGTACGTTATCCGACGCTCTTACG
The DNA here is from genome assembly GCA_019425675.1 of Leucinodes orbonalis. Taxonomy (NCBI): domain Eukaryota; kingdom Metazoa; phylum Arthropoda; class Insecta; order Lepidoptera; family Crambidae; genus Leucinodes; species Leucinodes orbonalis. The sequence continues at coordinate 13,198 of PQWD01005583.1, forward strand.
GTGAAGGAAAACATCGTGAGGAAACCTTCATGCACGCCTGCGAAGAGATTCGAAGGTTGTGTGTGAAGTCGTCCAATCCGCACTGGGCCCGCGTGGATGACTAAGGCCTAATCACCCTATACGGGTAGGCTCGTGGGGACGTTTAATGAGCTGATGATGATGATATCAATGACTTAAACTTTAAATCATCTTAGATTATAATGTTGTTTCTTTTTATGTCAAAAGTATACAGGTATCTGAGTGAAACAGTGTCTTGCCACTTGAATTGGCTATTTATTCGCGTTACGCTTGCTTGTAGAATCTGCCAAGACGCTAACTAAATGCTAATGAGGTGCGGTTATCGCGGTTGGACTTTTATTTGTCGGATAAGCCGTAATGTGTTTCAAAGATATGTCCCCCTTCAAGTTTTGAAGTTGTTTTTGCCGTTCGTCTTTTGTACCTACTCTTTTCTCGAATGGACCTGGTTTTTACTTTATCGTTTTAGTATAGCTTTTAGTGTTGACACGATAATGGTTCAACAATACATTATTTGATCTGACTGAAGCTTGCAGCGTATCGTATGACTAATGGACAATTAGTCACAAAGTAAAACCTAAAAAAGAAATGATTGTTTAACTACCAGATAATCTATAAAAAATACTTAACCTTTCTTTTTATAACTTTTGTTCAATCAAATAACAAAATGAAAAAGAAATGGCAATCAAATTTCATTCTCAAGTAATCTTAAGCTTGAAAGTTCAGTGAATGAATGAATGAATGACTTAAGGATTCCAAAATATTGGTATATGTTTATAAACAATAAGTATTAAAAAAGCGCAGACCATCACTCATAATGCTTTTGTAAAAAACAGTTTGTTCACCATACAAAAATTTATTCGCGAGGTAAGGTTGAAAGGTGGAATGCTAAATCAGACTGATATGGATTAGTTACTGTTACGCCTGGACTCTGACTATACATCTTCTTGAGGAGGTAAAGGTATTCTGAAGTCAATCATTGCGGTAAATACTTACCGATAGATCCTTTACATTCACGTTTCAAGTCTCGGAGATTTTCTCATAAGTTAGATTGTGCAAATGTACCATTGAATAATGAACAGAGAGAACAAAGGTTAAGAATATATCGTTCAACATTGAATTCATGAATTTTAGGTTATTCTATTAAATAAGAACATTATTTAAAATAAGAGGAATGTTTATTTAAAAATATGACATTAGGAAAACAAAAAGTGATTATAATTATCTTCACAGTGCGACCAGAATATTGTAGGTACCTATTTATAATTATTGATATTATATTTTAAGTTGCAGCACACCACACCACTACATTAATACATTCGGATGTAAAAACATATAAATAAATGATGTGCTATATTTAAACATAAAAGAATCACAGTTTGTTTGAAAGAATCCAACAAAAAATAACTTTGTTTAGCTTAGATAATTATTTATTATAATCAAACGGAAGATTAATGGTATTCAATACCTAAACGTGTATTCAGACCAAAAGGTCATATGCTGTCGTCATGTCCGAAGCGAATGTAATGGGACCAATATTTCCATACAATATACATTGTTATGTCGCCAGCTAATTGAAATCGACTGTAATTTAAATCATCTAATTATTGGTACCTAAATCAAGCTTATTTATAATTATGTGGTTGATTATTACCAATTATTCTATTACGTTGTCATACTCGTATTAACACCTATTTATAAACTAATAACACTTTTAAAAAAATACCTAGTTTATCTGAATATTGACGCTCAATATTTAGTATTACTACGCATGTATTCAGCCCAGCAGTCACGGTCTGTTACTGACCCGAAATATAAGAAAAAAAGAAGTGATTCCATAATACTGATTAGTTGAGATAGAGTTAAGGCTTTTTAAAGTATTCTAAAAGAACCCCGCATCCTAATTTGTACGACAATACTATCACAATCACATTATCTGAACTGTCCGTGTGTTTGTACAACACGAACCGTGATTGGTTACATGATTAGATATGAAACTTATAATAAAAAATCGGTATGAATCGTGTGAAACACAAAGAAATCAGGGAATCTTGGGTAGAGCAGTCCGCGGGAGGCTTTATACCGCGAAATATTTCCTGAGATACATCGGCACGAGTGCGATGCACCGATATCTGCGGTGCGCGAGTTGGAATCGTCTATCGAGTCTATGATCGGCACCGTCGAGGGGTCACGCGCGTTAAACGTAAATCAACATATCTCGCGACGGGAGATCTAGCCGGCCATGCGCCTGCCCAACAAAAACTGAATTTTATAGCCGTAACACTACACCTGGAAAAAAAAGTATATAAATTGGACGAGATCGAGTGAACGACCGACCGCGGCGCGACACTGCTCCGATGCAGTCGGCCCTCGAATGAGCGTTATCTAGTTTACTGCTTCGTGCTTGACATTGATCACCAAACGAGGTGTCTTAAAATTACATCTTTATTTTTAACATACAATTTTTTTGCGTTGGTTCCTCCAGTTTTAATAAACACTTCTGTTTAAGTGAGCACTTAGACTGCGTACATTAATTGTCTGTGTCATATAATTGGCATAAATAAAGTTATTATTATTAATTGATAATATTTATGACAAAAACTCGTGATCTGAGCGTAAGTACGTAACAACTGTCACTTATGCCAGTGATTTCGATGAGCGACCCTAATGCACACATGCCATGTTTACATCTTTATCCCAATTAATCAATAAAATGACCTATTTCTCTAAGTTTTTAACGGCAGCAGCACATAATTGTGACAGTGTTTAATTATATGGACAATTTGAGTACTGAAATTTAAATTTTGAATATTTACAATATTATAACTGAATACAAATATACCAAGTCCATTTAGCAATAAAAACAAAATTTTATAAAATACAATGTTTTTTTTTGTGAATTCGTAATACATCAATGCTTCCAGACTAACATCAGCAAACACGCTCACAGCCCTTGGTATAGTAGTAATAATTATTTCGACTATTACAACAGGACGTCCACCTTAATCTTTACTTTTCGGTATTAATTACAATGCGTAAAGTTTGCAAATTAAGAACTACTCTCACCGGCGCTGCTGAACCCATCAGCTTTTATTGAACCTGCTATTGGCACCTTAATTGACTTGGTTTTCTATTTTGTGCTGCCATATTTATAGCGATTTAATGCTATTATTAAGTAGAGAAACTTAATTGTTTATTTAAATTGTAGTTGCGAAACTATTTAATTAAATTGTACCAACAACCTAAATATATAAATATTTAGGTTGTTGGTACAATTGCTAATGTAGACTTACTGTTTCCGTTTCTAAAAACACCTCAGATAGTTTTAGCTTGGAATCCGTAGAACAAAACTAATAATCGAAGAGTAATTTATGTGAAGTGTAAATTTTTTTCATCCTCTGAACACACCTCTAACACGATAAAACATCCACTGACATTAACTTTTAATTCCAACCTAAGCATTTGGCTTATAATATGGGTACTAAATAACAGATAAAGTACAAAGGTACTTATATACATTCTTTTGTTAATGTCTACATTTATACATAGAAACACCCGGACCAATACAATGACATGTTTAAGCACACACATGTTTGTACTGCTCGAGGATCGAACCGTTGGTGTATGAGCTTACAACTTAACCAACACCACATGGGTTGGCAGTAAATGGCAACAGCGTTCCTATTAAGGAAGTTATTTCCAGATTGTTCATCAATTATGGACCCGAAAAGTTATATCAAAATAAAACATCATTAGCCTATTGTCATCGTCTCACTGCAGAACACAGGCCTTCAATAAATTTACGTCATACAAAAGAAATATTTCCATCTTGTGTGTTACTACTATTCATATTTAGTAATTACCAATACACAAAAAAGTTTCAATACGTATACATGAGAACTACTTGAATCTCTAAAGTTACACATGTATATCTCGTATATACATTCTCTATTATTAGATACTATTCAAATAGCATGTACGCCATCTGGAATTCATAGCTTATGAAGATATAACATTAAGTATAAGCTATGCAATATTGATTACGTATGTAATTTATAGAACCCAATCATTTTGTTATGTAGCATGTCACTGGAAAATAACATGAACCGCAAATGTATACATTTTCTAGAAAATTTATAAACATTTGAAAATTCTTCATTAGAGACAAAATTTATTATTTACGCCTACATTTTCGCAAATTGATCAACTTTCCGAAATTATTGGTAAAGTAAAAAGAGTTAAATTTACCAAAGAGCTACGAAATTTTATAGTGGCCATAATCAAAATAGAAACTCATGACGTCGTTGATCAAAATTTTATATAACTAATAGTTGTTGAGGTTGCAGTTATGACCAACATACATATAACACTTACGACGTTTCAAATTAATAAATTTAGGCGTAAAATATATAATTTTTCTCTTGTGTAGAATGCTACGAAAGTTTTAAATTACCTAAAAATGTATGAATTTGCGGTTATTGTTCCTATTAAGTTACTCTCAGTGATAATCATTATCAATAAATTAAACGAAGAAGTGTTAGTTCTCACTACAATCTGCATCATAAAATTCTTATCTAATGGCGGCATGTAGTTGCTAGCTTCACAATATGCAGATATCTGTCTAAGTGGCCGAGGACCAATAGAAGTCCACTGTAATATGAAACGGACTTGTTATATTAGCTTGCAAAATTATCTCTAGACAATACCTACGGAGATTATCCTAATTTGTCGCCTGCACTATGTTTACATTAGACGCTACAGAGTTCAAAACAATGTTATTACGCAGAAAGGACTACCAGTTTAATTATACGAAATGTAGAAGCGTACGTCAATAAAACAAAGTGCAATAATGGCCTTTATCCTACACAAATATGGTTTACTTATTCAAACAGAGAACTAGTAAGGCTGCTTTCGCTGGAATGTCGGGCAACTGTCCAACGAAACGCAAAACGAGACACGATCGAGGAACGATCTGTGTCTTTGCAATTGATTCTTATCAGGACAGTTTTACGCGCCGTGTCGCCATTGCTCTCCAGGTGCATACAAACGCATAAGAGCACTGTGTTTGATACCTTGTAAATGCATTCTTTAATCGACTCTCATATTGCCAGCGTTAATTGATATTACTCGTAGTTCGGTTACTATTTTCAGGCTGTTGGATTTTATTCTTTCTTTATATTTAACATCTTTATCTGCAGTACTGAACCGTCTTATTTTTATTGCAATATGGTTAAGTTCTCCGGCGAATCTTGTAATATATTTTTAAAGCCTGTATAATATATTTTTCTTTGAATCTTATGAAGAGTTTCTCGCGTAGCAATCAAATTTATGTGACATCTACAATGTTTGCAAACTCCGCTAAGAACCCAAGCGCTAAATCTAAGTGGTTACAAACTATTGAATAAGCTACGAGACACGGTACATTCTTAAAAGGAAGGATGCAGAAGATTATCTTGTAATTTCATTTATAAACAGTAATCCACAGAATCTCTGAATTAAGATAGTTATCATAATGTTTATTTGTATAGTTGCGTTTCATTCCACCCACTAAAATATTAAATTTCGTCACCAAAAATCTAAAATATCAATTTTCATTTACAATTTTTATCTTAATAGATTTAAATATGCTTCCGGTAATTTAAAAGTTAACATTGAATCTCTAAAAAATATGTCATCATCATATACCGACGTAAAACCTGAATATTTAATTAACATAACGTCATTGAATGACTATATATCAGAACTTAATGGAAACGTACCGTGCAATACAATATCCGTTGTCAGTTTTTTGTACTTATTAATTTTTAATTAAGATATCTCTTAAAACCGTATTTGACTTTATGATGATGAAAATAACTTTCAAAGGGCTAATTGATATTGCATACACTGCGCGGGAGCTGTACATTCTCATAATATACAATAATAAGTAAACTCGAAGTATGAAGAGATCTATTTCTATTTGTATATATGACTCATAAATATTCTACCTAGAAGCTTTCAAACATAGATTTGAACGAAAATTAAGTATGAACGTATGATGGAATCCATATCTAGCAGTGAATTGCGATTGGACCAGTTTTCATTTCCGGGCTAAACATAAATTGCTCCCAAAAAGCATCGATTCCGATATAACTGATAGGAATTCTTTCTCTTTGAATTTGTTTTTCATCAATCGGATGCTTCTAGTAGGTCTCTTCCTGTCTCTTAAGATCTCTTTCATAATTTATAACTCAAAAGTCTTCTTATTCTCGTATTACTTCTATTATCATGTTATCAGACTGGAATGTTTCTACTTCGAGAATACGCAACAGTGTATTTCTTCGTTTGTATATATTTTAACTTTTTTGTAATTATTATTTTATTTTTCAAAATGTATTTATGTAATTCATTATATAACTGTATTCTTAATTTATTACAGCTTCACCGGACAAGTGGCGAGCGCAGATAACTCTCAACCCTTATTACAAATAACGTTAATTTGCTTGTCGATTCAGGAATAGTATTTTCCATATGCTTATTAAAAAACATTAGTTTTTAAAAAATCTGCTTGATTTTATGCATTGCATTTAAATCAACCTTTACAGAACACGTGAAGCCTAGTGGGGATCAGTTTAATGCATACCTTTTCACAAAAAATGGTTATCAGAGATGCTTGCGTGAAAGAACTATACTTTCGGAAAACAATTTGATTGTAACTATTATTAGTAACTCATGTACCAACTGCTTTTAAAATACAGTTGAAGTGAACATGAGATACAAGGTCGCCGAGCATGCGGTGGCCGCGGCTGTCACCCAGTTGTCACCAGTACTCATGTTCTGCGAATACATTTGAATAACAAGTGTCCTGAATCCGATTCCGATTTCTCTTAACATCGCATTGTACTTCGGATTGATATTTTAATTTATAACTGATGACATTTTTATTTATGGTGGAGTTTATTTCTCAATTAAATAAATACCTCGACTTTTAATTCGTCCTTGGCAAATTATAACTAATGTTAAATTTCCGTTACGTGGTTATTGTAATATATATTTTTAGCGGTATTAAAATAGGTGACACTCAAAAGTCTCCTTTTATTAAATTTATGGAAATTCTTTTGACTGAGCATTTATTTCAGAACTCATTACATTACCTAAAAAAGTGGACTTATACTTAAAATGTTGTATGATTTAGGCAATCTAGATGATTTCCTAAAGAAGAGGCCTAATAAATATATTTTTTAATCCATTTTGTTTATACTTTCGCCGCTTAGCAATCAAGCAGTTTAATTTGATAAGCAGTTTAGTTTAGTCTAGTGTACGAGGACTGCACTGTACTACATCTAAGATAATATACCTATTTACAATAAATTACTTGGCATTTATCATGCTGAATCATCGATAGTCGCAAGGTATCTGAAAACAGCGTTGACGAGAGCTTCAATTAAGATTCAATATACGTCGTTGAGCGATTCATTGCGCACGTAAGCAACTAATTAACTCTAATGGATTACAGCTGCAATCTGGTGAAGGGACAACGGATAAGCAGCTCTATTTGAGGACGGTGGTTGGGCAACTGAAACGGCAATCACATGGCTAAAAGCATACGTAGATAAGGTGCATTAATCGACGCTATCTTACGGACTAAATAAGAAAACACAGAAGGCCCATTCAGTAATGATGAAGCATCAGAAAAAATGCCAAATATTATGTAGGTACTTTTTAAAATAAGTTCATGTTAAGACATGTACTTATTGTCAATCTGATATTAAACAGATGACTAGCCTTAATTGTATATCTTGATTAAATCGCGTGTCTTGTCAGTGTTTTAATTCTAAAAGTACTTCTTTATGTATAATTTGTATAAAGTTCTGTGAACGCCACATAAATATTTGAGATTCCAGCTTAAGATGACAGGCAGTTAAATTACGCATGTCAAAAGTAAGCGACTGTACCGTTTTTTGCACTTGGAATCAGTTCATAAGTCAACGGGCTATCGGAGCGTGTCGGTTAATTTCATGTGCGCTGATTGATTAATATCTAAAAAAATATCACGCTTTTACAAATTTTTATCACGAACCATTACTAGTTTAATAGATTTAATAATTATTAATTATTATATGCAGCGATTGTTATGTCTTGTCCTTTGGAGCACAGGATCGTCTATCTTATTTGGTATCATCGTACGCATTGTTCTGAACAATCTAAGGAAAATCGCACAGATTAACTTTTATTGTGTATATAAATTAACTTTTGGTATGTATGCGATCTAAACTCGCTGATTCCTCTAGACCGTTCGGCTAGAAGCTGTTCATCAATTGAAGATCGAATAAGTTATTTTGTGGATTCAAAAAGGTGCATTGTTATAAAAAAAAAATTCAACCGGAGGTAGAGTGGTGTTTCTGTCGCCTTCACATAGTCTCGGGTGCGACTGATAGCGCTAATGAACCTATGTAGCCGTCACAGAAGTGGCACGCTCTGAACGATGTACGGCCATTAGAGGGAAAACTCAAGGCCAGACAGGACAGCAGGCCGTAATTATCTAAAACAAACTCAGCGCGGATACGGTGCGAAGTCGACCGCGTTTAACCTCGATCCCAGCCGATAGAGAAGTCGCAATTTACAAATGAGGCCACACTCAAGATATGCGTGCATCAAATGATCAGACACGTAAATAGTGCTGCGAAATTACTAGTTCAGTGCTATATGGGGCCCGAGAACATACATAATATGGTGGTTCCGTACGCGTACTGGAAACTTTAAATGAGAGATATTACTTAGCTTTTTGTCTGTCACCAGAATGATATTATAGAACTCAAAGTCAAAGTCAAAAACATTTATTTCAAATTAGACTTACAAAAAGCACTTATGAACGTCCAAAAATATACAAAAATATAATAAAAAACGATTAAAATACTGAACTAAAAATATGAGTTTTGATGCTTTGAAAAAAAAAGCGCTTCAGTGGTTTGGCCTGTTGAGAAAGAGCACTCAAGAAAACTCAACAGTGTAGCCTTTTTTAAAAACATTTTCATTTTCCTTAATGTAACAATATATCATAAACACTGAAATAGCTGAGCAGTTTATGAGCACGGATTTTTATCACATAAATATTCGTCAATAGTGTAGTACCCTTTTTTAGAAAGGTGGCTTTTTATTCTAGCTTTAAACATGTTAAAAAGGTAACTCGACAATATTTTGCGGTACCTTATTGAAAAACTTTATACATCTTCCTATAAAATATTTCCCTACTTTATGTAGTCTCAAGTCTGGAACAGCAAGTTTGTTTCTATTCCTAGTATTAAAATTGTGTGAGTCACAATTTTTTTTAAAGGTATGATAGTATTTACGGACGTAAATTAAATTTTCATAAATATATTGTGATGCTATAGTCATTATATTTATTTCTTTAAAAAGTTCCTTAAGAGAGTCACGAGGTCTAAGGTTGTAGATAAAACGAATAGCTCTTTTTTGTAGTACAAATATTATATAACTTTTAGTCCTACCCGCAACTTGAAAATTTGGTGCATGTATTATTATTGTATTCAACAAATCTTAATAGTTATTTAATTTTAAAAATTAATAGTTTTGGCAGTATATTCCTGAGGTCTAACTAAGGTGCTAACGACCCATTCACTATCCAAATTATCAAAATATGTGTGATTTTGGGAGTTCTATATCATATTTTTAAAGCAAGCTCGACTACTCATCAGTAGTAGGCGAGATTAATTCAAAGAACAAGAAATAACAATATAGATTAATTCAAAAATTCTTCGGGTAATATTTGATGTGATACTCACACACTACACTGAGAAATTTAACTTTAATAGCTAGTTTTATTTGTATTTGCTCGATCACCTTTACTCGAGTGACTCAAATTCGTATTGTGACTTCAAGAAAATACATTTTCTATTTAACATGTTCTTTTATTCCTGCCTTTAGAATGTCTTACTTATCGACAACACGTACTGTAAAAATTACAAATAAACTCAAATTAAACAATTTAAGTACAAAGATTGGACAAAACCCAATTTGGTGGTATGTTTAAATAATTTTGTAAGTGGCATCCGGCTTAAATTAACTAAGTCATTTAGGACGACACTTATTGCAAGCTATGTAAAGCTTCCACTGTAGTAGTTTGGATTAAAATTATAAACTGAGAAGGTACCGGTAATATACTCAGTTTTTTTTCAAATATCATTATTTATTTACTTAGTAGTATGTAGTAGGATGTCGTATTTAGAATGTCTCAAAAAATGTATTTATTTATTTAGACTAGGTTTCTCATTTCTCGACCTTTTTATTTCTCGGAGCACGAGAATTCTCGACCACTATTTCCGGGAATTCTCGGGTTGTCGAGAAATATTGAAAAGCTCAAAACATATTTGATTTAACAATAAAACTATACTTTTATGCAATATTCAACATTTTCATGACCAACGTTTTTTTTAGTTTCATGTGAGTTTATTTAACTATAGAAAACTTAATTCAGCGAAAAAACTCTAGCGAGATCTTCTTATCATATTTCTAGTTTCAAACAAACAAATATACTAAATAGTCTTTTTTTGAAAAAAAAACAAATAAAATATCTTCTAAAAAACAATGTCATCATGTCACCACAATGAAACTTAGTACCTTACTTACCTAAATAAATTTATTTTAGTCTCAGTCTGTACTACAAACTTTTCAATTACGTAGCATAAACGACAGTTTAATTCCTTATAAAAAACAATCAGACTAGCTTAATAATTACGAGTAACAGTAAGTACATGTTCCTTAGTTTGTCTTTGTATCAACTTTTCAATATTTGTTATAAGTAAATGGAGTTTTTCTTTACGTAAGTAACATAAAAATCTAATAATCATTAAAAATCTAAGACAATTACAATCACAATAAATATAATAAAGCGGAAACTGCTTCAAAGCTAACCACGATGTCACGTTATCATTAAGAAAATAGCCTTTAAAAAATATTTATAGCATCATCTGACAATCGGTTTCGTATTTTGTCACAAAGTTCCAGACAAGGAAAAACACGTTCGTTTTCTATATGTACTCTAGTATAACGTATTAGAAACGTTTTTCAGAAACGTAATTAGCTGGGTCTCCTGAGAGGAACTCAAATCTTAATATTACAACGACCGTGTGAAATATCAAATTTGGTGCCTCCTCTAATAGGACAAATTATTTCATTTAATTTCGCACGACGCGTGCAGAGCCGCAACGAGAACCAGCAGCGCGTTATCAAGTTTTTAATTTTTGACTGAATTTCTCGTTTTCTCGATTTCTCGACCATTTTTCTCGTCTCGAGTAAGGCAAAATTTCCCGGGAATTCTCGGTTAGACGAATTCTCGAGAGAAACCCTAATTTAGACACACTAACATACATGCATAAATGTATCCTATATAACATCTTTATTTTTAAATTCTGATTCATGTTGCAATCATAAGTGAGTTCAGCTTATCAATATATTTATTTCAGTTAAAAGACAAAGTGTTTGTGAATTCTAATGATATAATAAATAGCGTTGTCTTTACAATTTTGTGCTCGCATTAAAGGATATACAGGGATAAGCCCTTTCTCATGAAGGCACCGCTACGTTAGATAACTTGTAGTGAGTAATCGAAAAGCATTAGTAGTTATATTATTGCAAACTTAAGACTGACTCGTCAAGGAAGTAGATTTGTTCACGATAGCCACGCCCCTTGTCTATGCTTGTTTTGATTTTTTATTCTCTCATATTTCATTGATAAAAAACAATCAACGATGTTAGACGTCTAATAGAATTAAGAAGTACATTTCATATGTTAAAAATACGGATTGGTTTGTCACATGTTATTAGATCAATATGATGATAACTATCATGTTTTAATGAGCTACCTCGTGATCTGAATATTAAATTGTTTTTTGACAATGCTTAGTATAATAAATACATATGAAATAACTACCCATGACGTCTAGTCATTTAATACAAATTTATTACACTATGAATATAAATTTTACCTATCTATATATATAAATAATGTTATATATTTTAAATATTTTTTAAATATTACATTATTTTAGACTGAAACTATAATTGCTGACAGGTGTAATAGCTTTGTTTTAGCACACCTGTAAAAATACAGAATTGTACAAATCTAAGATTCCTGAAATCACATTTTAGATAAACATGAAACCAATTATTATTTGATAAGGATCAAAACTTCTCTTCAAGCTTATAATAATATCTTACAAGTTTTTTCGAAATGTTGTTAAGTATTTTCTGTTGTTTTTCAAATCATAAACAAAAACCTGGGTCTTGGCCACAAGTTTACTAGGATATCAGGACCTGTGATATTAAGAATGCATTCAAATTTATGTTAAGAGTATATATAACAAATCCTAATCCATAAGGGTTAAGTATAATATATACTCTCATATGCATATCGAGAACACTTTGAAAATAAACAAAAAACTATAATGCATCAATATTCTAATTGACATTTGTCACAATACGTGGTATGTGACATTTAAACGTTATCTTGTGTCACAACTACAATGAAGCACACGCCCACACTCGCTGTTGGATACATTACATACATTTTAATAAGAATTTCATTCTTTGCCATCGACTAAAACAAAGGTATACTGCTTTTTATTGCATGCAATTTTATTTATTGTAGTTTGCTTGGCGTTATTCTATAAGAATTCACTTTAGGGGTTTGGCGATTCATATTAAAATAATTAATACCCGAGAGATAAATAAGTACGTATATAGTTTTAAACTACAGGTGCAGTGGAACCAGGGTACCTCTATCATGTTTGGATATATATATAGCCAGCATACACACCAATTTTTTCGGCATGTAGCTGCAGTATTAAGGAAAAACTTAGGCTACTTTTTACATTTATTTTAGAATAAAATCTTTTATTTTGAAAAAGAAAGTAACGATATTAATATGTCTTTATCCAGGATATAAGCTCCAATTTTGCTTATATCCTGGATAAAGACATACGAGTATAAGACTATTAATTTGATTAGAGATACGAAACTGTTTTGTATTTTGAGTTTGATGACTGATATTCAATTGTTTAAGCCTTTACTCAAGTTTAAGATTCATAGAAAGTGTTCTAAAATTGAATGTAATGGATTTAAAAAAGACAATAGGATATTTGTTTTTTCTTTACACCATTAAAATTCAAATTAATTATTCATTATGGTTCCAATTCAATTCATTAACCAAAGTTATAAAATAATAATAACAAGTTATTATTCTTAATGAGTCGATTCAAGTTAAAATGAGCTTGTATCTATACAATATAATTCAAGATCTATCAATTATTTTATAGCATCTCATAAATCTTTATGAACTTTGCAAATGGCGTCCGTCACACTCATTATAACTGCCAAGGTATACTACTCCACTTCTGTGGCCCTGTTACGTGACAGGGGTGAAAATGACCCTCTAAGAGTTAATTTCTATTAACGAGTTTACGTTACCGTTAAACTCAACCAGAGTGTTATAATTAATGGAATGGTAGCAATGCATCGTAAATGTATTAATAAAGTCTTCCGCTAACTATTAAGTGAATAAAGTTAACTTAAACGTTATTGACGAAATAGAATATGGATAAAACTAAAACCTTGATGTATGTAAGATCGTCCAATATAAATAAAGAAATATCTATTAAATTTACACCACTTAGTCCAAATTAAGATTCTTCTCAGTAATATAGGTGCTCAACAACTGGTAAACATTTTCGTAAATATATAATTATTATTAAACAAACAGACATGTTCATACACACAAATGTTGTATTGCCCCGAGATTGAACCCGGAACTCTAGGTGTAATAGCCGCCGAAATTATGTAAAAGCAATTTTAGTGAAACCTATGCTTTTAAAAAAGGGAATTATTTCTCCGTTTTAGTTCTGCTTTACCGAGAGGTAATTTACAAATCAATTTAATTATGAAACACTTAAAATGCATTAGTTAAAGAGGCAAATTAACCACCACCACATAAAAATATATACTTGTATTGTTGGTATTTACA
>PQWD01005584.1:0-41403 GCA_019425675.1 Leucinodes orbonalis
TTAAGGAGTGCTGTGAAACAATTAAAATAATTAGGATTTGAATAACGAGATTGAATTCATTTTATTTGCGGTGTTCTCAGATGAATAGAAAAAATACGATAGCGTGAAATATTTTTATTTAAAACTTCTTTATTGAATAAGGCTTGTGAATAGGAGAGACCGGTAGTTGTCGAAGGGTGGAAGTCCTATGAATCGAAGTTCAATAATTTGCTATTTTCCAAATGTGATTAGAGACCATAGGATCTCTGTTTTTTTTTCTGAACAATCATAAAAATGCGAATGATATTGTGTTCTCTATTTAATATTTTACGTTTTGATTAGATTTACAATTTGTAACGATTACGTGATTTTTATTACCTTTGACTTCGTGGTATTTGGTAGCTATTTTGTGTCCTATTAGTTGCTCATATGCATTTATGTGACTGACCGCTGTATACAATATTCCTTGCGGACAAATGTAAAGCAATTCAGTTTACCGAGCGTTTTCTTTTCTCTCAAACATTCCCACGTAACAGCTCAATGGTTTACTAATTAATCACTCGCAAACTGGACGAGAATTTGGATTTTGAATAATTTCATTTCAGACTCATATAGAGAAATCTCGTGGGCCAAACGTTCACATTAAATGAAACTGTTAATCTTTTAAAATTAAAAAAATGTTATTGTTTTTTATTGCGATTTGTTTGATACTTAATTTACTGCTCGTTTTATTTGCGGGTATTTTCCTGTTGCTTTACAACCAGTAGTATTAAAATTTTCTAAGGGTTGTAATTATTAGTTAGATAAATAGTGAGACTTAACATTTAGGTTTTGTAGATGCTTTTAAACAATTACTATCATTCAAATCATATTCCCATAATCGCTATATAATCTTACAAGCTTTATGATTATTTGTTTAGTGATAAATCGTGTATTGTATCATTGTAAATAATCAATTTTCCATTAATTTAGAAGAGTACAAATTATTTATGTTATAAATGGGAAGGTTACTATTTAGTAACAAACAGTCGATTCTTATTTTGAATACGTACTGATAGTGAATTGTTCATGTTTGCCAGATAAAACTAGGGTTTCCAGTGTTTGATGTAAATATATTTTGTAGAGCAGATACATTAACTGAATCGGGTTTTTTTGTCTACTTTTTTCATACATTTCGGTAAATATTGTAACTAACGTAGGGTCTGAATTAAATAAAAAGGTGCATGCCATAGTTTAAGTAGCAATTGGTTAAACGAGTGAAATGCATATTAATTACAGGATAAAATGGATGAGGTCACTGAAACTTTGATGTTCCGAGCAATCAATTAATAATTTAATTTATTCAATTATTATAGGTTATTCAAGTTGGTGCTAGATAGTTACTATGCCAGTGATGTTTGTTTACTTGAATTGTGTCGTATTTTTTATCACTGCGATTATTTTTAATTTTTGGAAGTCTGTGAGCCTTTGCCTTTAAAGATTAATCACCAGACAACACTAAATTGTTGTAAAATTGCCAATAATATACAAACATTAAGTGCTAAATGAGAAAGAAATAATCTGGCAGTAATTTGTTAGCAAATTTATTTATGAATGCGCAGATGCGGGTAAAGCATGATTTTTTCATCCCATCTAGTTGTTCCAGTACTTGGGAGTTTATCTTGTAAGGTTGTGCGACGGTGAAATTAATGCAAGTGTAATGCCGTATAATCATCACAGTGGTAGGCACAAATGGTATAGTGTAAGGGTAACTTGTTGAGAATTGACGATTACAAAAAAATGATAATGATTGTATTATAACAGAAATATAATTTATTCAAACAATCTATATTGAATTTTATTTTAAAATTGACATTTATTTATATTGCGTGATTATAAGTTTACCTATAAGGTAACGCTGTTGGTTTTCTGAATAAATAAGTACGTAAATATTTAAAATTTAATAAGATTAATTCCGATTATTGCGTATTAGTATTGAAATATGAAATAATATCATTAAGTTTGAAATTGGGTTTTGACCTGGCGCAGAGGGGTTTTGATGTTGTGAACAGTTAGTGTGATGCCTTAACACAAAATGTTCAAAAACCCAATATATGGCGTTTGCGCTACGAAAACCTACTTTCACTTCAATGTTTCGCTCTTGTTGGTTCCCGATACTCCTATTTATGTAATACGTGACCAGCCCACTGCCACTTCAACTTGCTGATCCGAGGCAGAATATCATTGATCCGAGGTGGATTTCCACTTAAAATTAATAAATGATGATGATATCATTGGTTGCCATGTAAACATCGTTAACCATTGAACGTTAGGTGCACGTCACAAAGAACTATCTGCAGGCAGTCGCATCCATACAAATAAATTACTATGAAACGGAGCAGATTTTAATCGGCTATAGCATCTCACTCACTTCCTCTGCCTCACTCTTCTTCATTTGACAATTTGATTGTTTCGCGGTTAGTTTTTGGTTAGTTTCAGTTAATCATTAATAAGTTGTCAATTTGTTGTCAATGATTACTCTTTGTATTCTGTTGAAAGTAAACATGGGCGTTATCAGCTATTTCTGGCAACCGCTACGTAACCGTGATTTGATTTCAATACCGATATTGGTAACCGTTGCCCAATATCGGTATCTGAGCCCACCGTCTTCATTGTACCGCGGATTATTGGCTATCTACCTAGTTAGTTGCTGCATTAACGTTGTCTTACTACTCATTTTATTATTTCGAGTAACTTAAAATAGAAATAAGTTTGGATTCTATACACACCTATTTATACAAATGGGATATCACTAATGTCACATAGGAACATTTAGAAGTCACTATCAATATGATAAGTACCTAATAATTGGTTTACGCGTGCAACGCAGATTAGGCTAGTACTAAAACAAAATACCTAATAATTCAAAACCAAAACAAATCTGCTAACCATGTAGTCAAATAAACAATCAAATCAGTAATAAAATAGAAAAGGATTGTTGTATAATTGTTTAATAAAATCAACATGTCTATTCATAAAAAATATGCAAAGTTCTTTTGTTTGTTATTTTACATATTAATAGTTTAATCATTCGAAAACTTTATCATATTTAAATAGCTGTCAGCGCCATCTATGAGATATTTGTGCAATTAGTACATTAGAAGTTATTGTAAATTATAAATGTTGTCAAATGTTTGTAAAAATTGCACAAAAATCTGAATAGATGGCGTTAATAGTTGTTTATATCATGAAAGTATTGCGAGTTCCAAAATTAACTAGGCGAATGTTATTTTTTTATGTTAATTATAGCAGGCAAACGAGCAGGCGGCTCATCTGATGGTAAATGACTTCGTCGCCCATGTACACTTGCAATATCAGAGTGCAAAGAAATGCGTTGCCGGCCTTTGAAGTGGGAATACGTCCCCACCGAGGGGCACGAGCCTACCCGTATAGGGTGATTAGGCCTTAGTCGTCCACGCGGGCCCAGTGCGGATTGGACGACTTCGCACACGACCTTCGAATCTCTTCGCAGGCGTGCATGAAGGTTTCCTCACGATGTTTTCCTTCACCGTAAGAGCGTCGGATAACGTACATATATTTTCGAAAATTCGAAAACACATTGGTACGTGTCGGGATTTGAACCTCAGTCCTACCGGTAGGAAGGCGACAGTCCACACCATTGAGCCACCGACGCTCACAGTTCACATTCACACAGATTCACAGTTGTCAAACTGCAACCTCCGACGTAGCGATAGCCAAAATAATTATGCCTTCCCTCTCTGTCTAAGCGAGTTGTAAGTGTAAGAACGAGATGGAGCGAATATTGCGCGCAACGGTTACGCAGAGATTCGCAAAGGTAGCATTGTAGATTTAAACCTTATGTTTGTGATACTAAGGTTGTATTCAGTTTGGCACTACATACTAATAATTTTAAAATGATCTTTCTCTTTCCGAAATTTACAAGGGTCAGATTTGTTTTGGTTTTGAATTATTAGGTATTTTGTTTTAGTACTAGCCTAATCTGCGTTGCACGCGTAATCCAATTACTGGGTACTTATCATATTGATAGAACCTTCTAAATGTTCCTATGTGACATTAGTGATATCCCATTTGTATGAATAAGTGTGTATAGAATACAAACTTATTTCAATTTTTAGTTACTTGAATTAATCAAATAAGTAGTAAGTTAGTACCTAACAAAATACCTAATAATTCAAAACCAAAACAAATCTGGCCCTTGTAAATTTCGGAAAGGGAAAGATCATTTTAAAATTTTTATTATGTAGTGCCAAACTGAATACAACCTTAGTGTCACTCACATAAGGTTTAAATCTACGATGCTACGTAGCGAATCTCGCGTGATCGCGCGGCGTTACCGTAGCGCGCAATATTCGCTCCATCTCGTTCTTACACTTACAACTCGCTTAGACAGAGAGGGAAGGCATAATTATTTTGGCTATCGCTACGGTGGTGGTTGACAACTGTGAATCGCTGACTAACCAAACTAGCGAGCGTAACTTAGCTGCCATCGCGTTAGCGCGTGATATACAATATTTGGTAGCTGACAACCGGTGCGAGATGTGATAACGCTAATAGCTAAGTTACAGCATGGTAACGGATATTGGTTACGTTTCGCTATAGCGGACAATGACTAGTTGAAAGTGATTTTACGAGTTTCTTCATGCGCATAAGTTTTTTTCGGTTAGGATAGAAGTGAAACGTTGTTAGGACTTTAGTTATCATTTCAGGACTTGGAAAATAAGATTTAAAGTAAGAATGAAGTATCTGCGCTTGAAATTTGTGGCTTAAGATCTGGAAGAAAGATGGAGTCAAACGCACTTTATGGCTAAATTTCCTGTTGATGAAGCCAGGTAGGATGTTATTTAAAGATGTATCTAAAACTATAACAAAAATATATATATTGTGATAATTAGAAATAGCCGTTCATCACTATAGTGCGGAATATTTCATTTTATCGATATTCGATATTTTTCAGATGTATTATGGGTCAAAATGTTAGGTATGTTGCTGTTTCGGCTATCTACATTATTAATAAGAAAAGAATGCAAAAAAGAAAATGTGGCGATTAGTAAAATTGAGCAGATAAATTTCAAGATAGCAATAAAAGTCTCAACTAATGATATTAGCAAAGTAATAAATGGCAAGTATTCAGTGAGCTTGCTTCTTCTAGGAGAGTCATCTCCCGTCGTTTGATGTTTCTGTATACTCTGACCAAGACTACTAGTAGATAGTAGTTTTAAGTCAATGTTGTTTGATACCACGGAGGAGTTTAAATTTTAAAGAAATAAGGATGAAACAATTATTCAAAACTTTTAATATACGTGTTTTACTTTCAGCCTGGTGCAGCAATCCATGACAAATGACGTCTATTTTTCATCCTGAAGTTGCTACGAAAATAGAAATAGAAAGAAATAAATTACTGAAAAACTAAATACAATCGGGTTTTAGATGTGCCTCGAACCTGTAAATTGTGTGAATACCAGTCTACGTACAAAAATATTATATGACTGTTTAAATAAATAACAATAAATATGGTCTTGACTTTATTTACTGTTAACTCATATAACAATTTCGTTTAATGGTAGAAGTATAGAATAATATATATTTACTTTCTACCATTAAAACGAAATGGAGATCTGAGAATATTTTTAAATAGTATTCTAATATATATATATATATATATACTAATATATATATATATATATATATTATATATTATATATATTAATATATATTCGTTACGAATATCGATATCGATATATTCTATGTAGGATGTACTGCAAACACTTTTTGTTATTTCTATGTTGTACGATGACAGCAATACTTAATAGTTGGTGCAAGATCTCTGCTCCGTTTTGACATTTGTGTAGAATTTTTTTTTCTAGGAAGTCCCGCCTCTTACTTTACATACCTTGACTATCTGTATCTATGGTAACGTAAAACCATCACATAAGTGAACATAACAAATAAATATCTGGTGCATGTTTTCATTTCATTAATAAAAATACTGCAAATATGACTGAGCAAATAAAGTTTATAGTAAAAGAATAAATGCAAACTTAGGCAGAAACTACGATCTTATTAAGTTCGATGCCTTGAACGAGAAACAACTGTTGCAGTTGCTGGCGGATCTACTTGTGCATTTCAATGCAGGTGAAAAGGTAGGTACATTTTATTGTGGGTAAAAAGCATATACACGCCTATAATATATATGGTATAGGATGAATTCTGTGTTATGATGTTTAAATATGTTTTGTACGTCCTACTCTACGTAGAGAATCCTTTTTGTTCTGAGGAACAGCAAACGCCCTGTTTGCACTTAAACACCAAACTACTTGTGGAGGACCTTTGTTATTTTATTTAGGTATTAATGTTGTGTGGCTGAGGTTCAAATCCCGACACGTACCAATGTATTTTCGAATTTTCGAAAAATATATGTAAAGTCGTCCAATCCGCTCTGGGCCCGCGTGGCCGACTAAGGCCTAATCACCCTATACGGGTAGGCTCGTGCCCCTCGGTGGGGACGTTTAATGAGCTGATGATGATGATGATGAATGTGGCTGAAATATTAATGACGATGACCTATGTAAATGCACAGTATATTATCATCCTTATCCAGCCTAAAATGTCCACTGTTGAACGAAGCTCCCCTAACGATAACCACGCGGACCGATCCCAAGCAGTCGACATCCATCTGCTACCCGCCTCTTTAACCAGCCCATCTGGTTGGGGTCGTCCGACGCTTCTCGTTATGCGGACGCAGCTCGAGAACCTTTTCGCTCCATCTCCCATCGCTATTACACTATGTGCGCCACTGCAGAAAAAATGCGATCACTCGACAATAGGTTCGTAACTTCCCATCACCTGCGAAGTCAAAAAAAAATCTGTTTCGGTTTTTAAATTTTTTGTTCTATTTTTGAATGCAAGTCATTTTTTTTTGTTATACAGAGTATTTTTTATTACCTACTAGAAATCAAATAACTGGAAAGTTAGTTACACTACTTAGTAGGTATTACCGCTTAATACAAAATTGCATGCCTCGCTCTTTTATAGCCAAAAGCGAATGTCGAGAGAGTTCGGGAATGTTCTGAAATTGAAATAAATGGACAAAATGTGGGCCGGAGCACAACTGAAATATTAAGTGAAACATGTATCGCAATCGCTAGATCAATCGTTAGATTGGTTTCAACACAATGAAATATTAAATTGTCCTTTTACCTTTATTTTGTATCATTGATGACAGAAGCAAGTGCTATCATACGCAGCTTAGACATAGACACTAACTGCGGGATTGGTTCACAAGTTCAAAGTCACTCAACGCGCAATGTAGCGAGCTATGCTTGGAGTCTCTCTTAGGGATAACATTAGAAATGATTTAATCCGTAAGGGAACAACTAGTGACCGACATACCCCCGCTGGATCAGTAGGTTGAAGTGGCAGTTGGCTGGTCACGTATATCGCAGAACCAATGGCCGTTGGAGCAGACGAGTTCTGGAGTGGAGACCGCGTCTTGGCAAGCGTAGCGTAGGACGCCCTCCGGCCCGGTGGACCGACGACTTGCGAAAGGTCGCTGGTGGAGGCTGGATGAGAAAAGCGGAGGATCGTGATATCTGGCGCAAAACTGGGGAGAACTATGTCCAGCAGTGGACTGCGATAGGTTGAAGAGATGACATAAGTAGACTTGTCATTTATTATTTTTAGTTAACGCTGTTTTTGCTTACGCAGTGAATTGCGATCTAAACCCCTGATTGGTTAACTTTATAAGTTGGCTGTTTTAAGTTAATAAGTTGGCTGTATTAAGAGTACAATAAAACAATGTTGAAAACTATTAGGAGAGGCAATTTTACAGCTGTGCACTATTTATTGCTACAATATAGACGAGTTGATACATTTTATGATTATTACATTGTGCATTTCAGTTGGATATAAATGAAGACGATCCAGAGTTGGTATCGGTTCGTCTGCTAGAGATGCTTGGCGGAGTGAAATACCGCCCACCGGCGAGTGTGGAACCACCCAGGTTCAGAGCACAACTGCTAGCAGGAGACGCGCGCACTATTCACCATGTGCTCCATTGGCTCCTGTCTAACAAGGATCAAGTCAAGAACACTGCGTACCTTGCTAAGTATGAGCAAATAACACACCATATATCATAGAAATTTATAATTTGTGTAAAGTTGGAATGTCAAAAATAAAACGCCCACGGAATGACACTGCCTTTTAGGACTCCCTAGATACACCCGTCGGAATTCAAGGTCGTAGTATATCCTGCCGAAGAACGAACTACTAGACAACCGCTAAAAAGCACAGAAATAATCGTAGCATGATAAATAACGAAACCCCTTTTTGCTAACTGATTGACTAGTGCTGTTGCCGCAGACGTGTCTTACAGCTTTACCGGACAAGCGGCGGGCGCAGATGGTTCTCAGCTGTAATAGGTGGTGATTACCCGCGAGATTTAAACCATCGACTCCCGGTTACACTGCAACATAAAACGAAGGTTAAGACCACGAAGGCAGCGTCCATTTCGATCTGCAATGGGAGTTCAGTTCGCTTTTTGCTTCCAAAGACGGAGGCTGGAAACCAATGGACACTGAACATTACTCACATAACATAAATAAAGCTGCAATAATATATCATTTACGACGCATCTATAGTAAAGGTGCTTGGAATCTATTGATTTTGATGATTGAGTGGACATTTCCCCCGCTGTTTGATTTAGGATAGTTATTTATCGGAGCGAAATATATTTGAACATTAAGTCGTAGGTATTCTGTCTAGTCGATTGCTTACGAGAGCTATAAATAGACTTACATTAAATCTTAAACTAAGCCCCGTCATAGTGTATTAAACCCGTGATTAGTCGGATTAGTGCTATAATAGTTGCAAATGGAACCAGTGCGTGTGATTTGATATCATCTTTCGTAATCCTTTGTCTAGATTCATTATCAATTACTCTATTTTAGTGTCACTCGTAAGTTTGTTTTCGTGATATCTGGCCCCAATTTTAGTCAGAGGCTATACAAGCCTGTGGTCACTACAGATATAGTTAAAGGTGCTTATATTTTTTGGTATTGTAAATACGTACGTATTATTACAAATATTATTTTCAAAGCAATATTTATTTTAACTATTAACTTAATTATTTCCTCAACATTTGTCCATGTAGTTTCAACTCCCCCTCTTTATCTCTAATATATTACCGAAACACAAGAGAAAACATCTATCATTATTTTTCAAAAGAATATTTATTTACATAAGTGCTATCTGTTTATTCAATTCATAGGTATTTGAAGCTTCCCGACATTCCTCCAGATGTAGCGCAAAATAACACGATACAAGATATGCTGGACTTGTATCATAACCTTATTGATGAATTTAAGGAAGTCCACAAAAGAACTAGGCTTCTGCAAAAGGAGAACGCCTCGGAAATCATTAATGATATTAAAGAAATGGCTGTGGAACGAGATATTGGTGAGAATTTCAAAAGGCATATAAATCTATATATATAAATTAGTGTCTGTTTGTAATTTTGAACTAACCGTTTTTACTACATGCATATTTATAACTATAAAACATTTTTTTTTATATTTGTCTGTTTGTTCCGGGTAATCTCTAAAATGGGTGGACCGATTTGGTCGGGACTTTTTTGGCAGTGAGCTGATATAATAAGGAAAAACAAATGCTACTTTAATACTGAAAAAAAAAAGGATTTTATGTAGATAAAGGAATTTAGTACCGCGAGGCGCGCATCTCATGCCGCGCGTGCTGCGCGCGCCTTATGAATAAATTTTAATAGCTGACATCCTGGATATTCTACGTTTTTGCGAGAGAATATCTTATACCGCGGGGCACAGTTACTACTTAATATATAAATGAGTATATAGAGCTATTCTATCGAGCATAACTCTTTATCATCAGCCTTTTTCTATCCACTGCTGGGAATTGGCCTCTCCAGTAGCAAACCACTTTGGTTGTATCATAACTTAGCCACTGGTTATAAATAGTTTCTATTGTCTGTAAATAACCGGGTATTTAATGGTATTCGTAACTTGTGCATAGATATGCTGTCACTCCATTATCTTATTTCAACTGAACCTTTTCTTGTATCTACAATTCAGTCATGTATCAGTGCTCCCACGTATACATATACATTCGTCATTATATTGCAGTAATTAAGAGATTAGAGAACGTACAAGTGAATCTCGTTGATGTAAATAATAAAGAAGAATTACTTAACGTCAGTAAAAATTTGAGAGTCCAGCAGGAAAAGACAAAGGAATTGGAAAATCAGGTATTAAAACAACAAAAGCGTTCGTAATGCTTAAACATTATCCGAAAGAAAAATACAATTTCCATTGTTTTCAGTATGAAACACAACAGTCGCTGTTGAAAATCGCATCAGATCAACTAAAGAGATATCTGAACGTAATCCACGGGCAAAGCGCGGCGCCCAAGTCGGTTAATGATGTCATTAAACATCTGAAAGAAGAGATTCAGGTAAAGGTTGTATGTATTTACGTTTTCCGTTATCAATAAATGCCAAACGAAAAAAATTTTTTTATATATACGAATATCGTAATTGGTGTCATATTTGATGAATCAATGATATGGTGTTTTATGTCCCAAGAGGCATCAATTTCGCATTTGTTTTAAGTTAACAAATTATATTTTCGTGCAAAATTATGCCACAATGTGCGAATAAATCTATTGTATATTCTAGTTAAATGCGAAACGGAAATACGTCTTTGTTGAAAATAGAGATCGGGGCATCATATTAACTAAAATATTACTAGCACGTCTGCAAATAATGGGGGAGGCTTTACTTATTTTTTTTCTCATTCCAGTTAAATAGCTATCTTGTAAAGGAAAAACTACCCCAGGAAACTTCTAACCTTCAAAAAGAGCTGAATATTATGCAGAATATTGCTACAGAACAGCATCTCACTAGGTCTGATTTGGTCATGGTGCAAGATAAGGTAAACAACGTGTTGTATATAAATATCGTAATTATTTTTTATTAGAGTTGAAACTTAAAGCGATAGAGGTTTTGGTAACGATAATTTCCAGATATTTTATTTTGTAACGTAAGTAACTTAAAACAATGGGGAATTGGTATCCTACTCGTAATGTGTTACGTCGTTTTAAGGCTCATAAGGAGATGGCTTGATCCTCCAGACATAGTTCACTTGACACTTTAAATACATTATGTATCTTTAATTATACATACATATATACATGTAAAGCTATCCCTTCCTTCAGGCTAAGGTTTAATTAAAATCGCATTGTAAGTACATACATTGTTCATGCTACCTAAAAAACTTTAAATATTTTTAGATAGCAGCGGTGAACGGTGAAATGGAGCAGCTCGTGCAACGTAAGCTAGCTGCCGCTGGGCCCCAAGAGGACAAGTTAGCTCCGTTCCGACAGCAGGCAGCCGTGATCCGCCGGAACAAGGACGCAAGCGCGGCGAGAGTGCATGAGCTTGCAGCCACACTGAAAGAACACGAGGCCACATTGGCGGATCTGCAGTCTCAGGTTTCCTCAGTTTATTGTTGCACATAATTTTCCCCCATTTTGCATCGATAACCCGCCACCTCGCTTTCCTCATCCAGACAACAAATTCGACATTTCGCAAATAAGGGCTAAAATCAGAAATGATTTTATCTGTAAGCGAACTAAGATTACCGACATAGCTCACTAGATCATCAAGTTCAAATAGCAGTGGTCCAGTTATGTAAGAAGCAGAACCGATAGCGGCTGGAGATGACGAGATCGAGAGTGGTCATCATGTTTTGGCAAGCACTTTGCAGGCTCTTTTATAATAACAAATTTTCGCAGCAAAGCCCATTCATTTTCGTCATAGGATATTAGTACCTATACCACACCTTTTTTCTCGTGGTCTTTTATTTTGTAGAAGGCCAACTAATCAACAGCTTATTGCTCGTTTGCTTGCAGTATGTGTCATAGCCATCCAAATAAACATTTGTATGACAAAATATTCTATAACTTAATTTTTGGGACGTCAGCCTTTATCGCTTCGGAAACGTTTCCAAAGTTAAGGTACTAGTTAGTCCGCAGTTTGGTCGTACATAAAGGCAATCTCTGTAGTCTTACTAGACTACAGAGACTAAGGTTGGCTTAGCTATAAACTATTGAGTGCAGTTTCCTGATGGATCCGTGAACAGAGTGTTGCGGTCTTCAGAATTCCGTTTGCTGTTTTCAGGATGTACAACAGGCAGGTTATGAGAGTACGGGTCTACAATGGTGGTAGAAATAGATCTTATACCATCACCAAAATGTAGGTTGTATACCGATTATTATTAATGACAAATTTAGGATTAAACTTTGACCTTGAGCCACATCTTGGTTTTCTTCAATATTGATTAATCTATAGCGCCGGGTTAGGGAACATTGGACCTGAACTCTTAGTAAGATATTTTGAATTTATTTTTAAAGGTCCGTCTCGAATTTCCACTCTCTTTTTGTCATTGAAATTGTGCACGTTTATGCCTACAAACATAATGACTACGCCTTCCTTCCCTCATTAACGTTGGGTAGTTCGTTCTTAACTTAACTTTATTCAATTCTAACATTATAATTTCCAAGACATTTTTCTTTTAAGACAACTTTAATTGATTCCATTGTATTTATATGTACGTATCTACATAATTATCCTAATTATACGTCGAATCAGATTAAAATGTCTAATTGAATTACGTAATAAGTATAAAGTTTAAAGAGATTTGAGGGCGGGCATCTCTGATTAGGGGAGTTAATTGAAATCTATAGCCTTACTTAAATCTACCGCGATCGGCGCGTCGATAAAACATTTTTCTCATTTCAAATAATCGGTCATTACATCGCAGGCCCGAGATTCGGCTGAGATAATGCGCTATTTCCTTTGAGATTGATGTCGAAAAACGCTTTGATTGGTGGCATTGAAATTCAGCGAAGCAAGCTTCGCACCTGAAGATTTGCCGTAAAATATTTTTGTTCGTAAGAATTACGATTCGACATTTGAATTTTATTACTGAGTTGTTAGTAGTAAACTACAATGTTACAAGAACTAAACGTTTCCATGTTGAATGATAAAAAGTGAATGCATTCTCTTAAATTTATTCTGTTCGATTATATGGTTGCAACTTTTTGCCTCACCTCACATTTAGCTATTGATTTAAGTCTGATTCCAGCATCAACAGATAATATGCGCTGTTACAAAGTATTATACTTTTTATATTAGTAGACCTCTATACTAAGTTGTATGTTTAAGTTTGTGTAATATGTTTGATTTCATATTTCAAAGATGGTCATGGGAGAACGTGCTTTATTTTTAGGACTATGTGATACATTTTGTAATTTGACATAAATTAAGTGTGACATTCTTCCTGACATGCGGAACAACCTAAATTTATCTTCCCGACGAGTTAGGCTTGAATCTGTACAAGATACTTGAATCTGTTCAAGACATGTCATGCCACAATCGATATGTGTCAATATCATCTTTCTGTAGGTTATGTAGGAATATAATATCTACCTGGGTCAAACCATCCGATCTGACATTTCCAAAGAGACGCTAGTTTTCTAGCGGGATTATTTTGGGATGGGCGGAATTCGACAAGTTACGTCAACGATTCCGCAATGCTTAAAGAAGAAAGTCTTTGAGCAATATGTCCTACTCATATACATGACGACCCATTTGGTGTAGCGGTTGAGACGTCGACTGCTGCACCAAGGGTTCTGGGTTCGATCCCCGTGCAGTACAAACCTTTGTGTGCATAAACATGTCTGTTTGGAATGGTCTGGGTGTTTTCTATGTATAATATGTTTGTATTCACAAAAAAATATATGAGTATGTTTATCCTTTGTTTAATACCCATAATACACGCTTCTCGCTTAACTTGGGGCTAGATGGCGCTGTGTGAATGTCAGTGGATATTTATATGCAGCTGAGATATAGACACTGACTGCGGGATTAGTTCACAAGTTGGTGAACTCAATGGACAATGGAGTGCTCTGTTCGTGGTTTCTCTGAGGTAGTGTTTCTTAACCGGTGGTCGCAGACCACCGATGGTCCCTGGAGGCATTCCAAGTGGTTCACGAAGCGATCGACAAGTGTCTTGTCGATATAGGTAGAGTCGAGTCGACACAATGCCAACCGTGCCCAGCGCAGGTATCGGAAGAATCACATTTAATCTGTAAGTTTATTTTCGATGTTTGCTAAGTTATATATAACTGAGTAGTGCTCACAACATAAGCACAAAATTGCAAGGAAAGTTGCCTACTATGAACAAAACGTCAGTTTGCATGCAAAAATCAACTGAATAATTTTCGGCTTAAAGACAAAGATACATTTCTAAAACCTTATCTATCAGTTATAAAATAATAAGTGCGTCTATGTTAATTATGTCTCCACGAGGTGACTGGTATGCAACCGGCGTTTCCCGCTACGCAAAACGGTAGAATAGGTACACCCGTGGTACCACAAATGCGGTTAAGTGGTGACAGTTAAGCAGTGTTGACCTAACCGCATGCAGTTTGCGCTCACTGCAATCGGACTCGCGTTGAATTGATTAAGGTCGTTCGATTTAATCCCGATCTGGGAAACAGACCTAGTTGGGTTTATTTCATTGAAGAATAATTGGTTTTATTTATTTCAGATAGCTATGATCCATGTTTTTTAATGAATAACTACTTTCGAGCAAGTGTTGATTTTGAGTGAGTGATACCTTTTTTGATTCTGTATTAATTAACAGATTTTTAATAATTAAGTTACGAAGATATTTTGTTTAAATGAGCGTTATATTAAATTATGAACTTAATACATCGAATTGTGAACTGTATATAATAATTAAATCAATTTTGAGGGATCTCCAGTGTTGTCCGGTGTTATGGTTGTACGGTAAGGAGTCGTAGGTATGATTCCATTCCAACCAGATCAAACAATTTTTTGACGAATATCATTGTTTATTTTTTTCTGGGCATTTTCCATTATAAAAAATCTATTTACAATTTCATTTATTCTATTTTTTTATTGATAAAGCTTCCATAGACAGTACATTTCTTGGCACGATCGAAATATGTAGTTGTGCTTCAAGATAGTCAAAGTTAAGAATATGAATTATAGTTTAGTATTGATCGTCTGAAACTCTTTTGTGCCTACGCTTATAAGACTTCCACGTGCACCGATTCGAAGATTGATTCTTTTGTGGGGAATTCACGATAAAATGTGTTTTATTTGTGCGTTGGGCAAAAATACTTTCGTTACACGTTGTTTTTTATTACTAACCCAAGCGTGAATAATTTTACACGTATGTTAAATTCTACACGTGAATTTGTATTTTAAAAAAAGCAGCTATTTTTTAATCTATTCGCTGAACAGGTAATCTTAAAAAAGTGAGGTTGATTGTTAATTATGTGTGCTGAAATGTAATGATATTTGTTATATCATTTTAATAGCTAGAATTCGATTAACAAAAAAGATAGTTTTAATAAAGGTTACATTTGTAGTTAATGGTAAATAATTTTTGGAAAAATACCTTGAACTAAGGTTACAATTAGGGTTTATTTTGGCGTATGGCACCGTTCTGTCTGGTGATAAACTAATCTGATGAGTTCGCTGAACTAGCTCATTGACTACCTATAATATATATGCCTATATAAGCGACCCATTTGTGTTGCGTTGAGAGTCGCTGCAACACCAAGGGTCCGGTTCGATCCCGGGCAGTACAAACATTTGGTGTGCATGAACATGTCGTTTTGTAATGGTCTGGGTGTTTTCTATGATAATATGTATGTATTACGAAAAAAAAATGTATTTAGTATATTTATCCGTTGTTTAGTACCATAATACAGGCTTCACGCTTAACTTGGGGCTAGATGCGTGTGAATGTCAGTGGTATTTATTTATTTATTTATATTATAATAATATAATATATAAAAAAGGGATAAATTTATCCGAAAAATGTGACTCATCGTTCACTATACATTGAAACACGATTGTTTCAATGTATGTATGGAAACTTTAACAGAAAGTATTTCGCAGTTGTCGGCAACTAAGTGCTCTCGTGGAAGCCGGTAGGTATCTCAGTATAACATATAAATCGTGCAGTGAATCCGTCGCGGATGGGATCACTCTTAAACCCCCCACATTATCCAGACGGCAGCGCAAACACAGGTTGGGTGCCTTATGTGTTAGTTTATACTAAACGGAATCTGTGAATGTCTGCGTGAGCCGCAAGTGACATATTTTAATAAACCCGTAAAGTTCGGGCCACAAGATTATTTATTTTTCATTAGTAGGTTGTTTAATTTAATGGCAAAAAATTAAATAAGGAGTGTTATTTCGAATCATATCGCTATGATACGAGACACTATTTTTATAACAAAAAAATAATAGTTATAATGATGTCTATAGATTCTTTAAAGATTAAAAATATAAAACTAGATCAAGTTGGAACTTCGTATCTTGCTCATATCTGAATCTAGCCGTTTATCTAAGAATGTGGTCCAACTCTCCAATTCGAACACAGCCCATTTTTGACGAACCATTTGGTATAATGGTTGTAAGTCAGTTGCTCCAAGGTTTCCAGATTCAATCTTCGAGTAGTACAAATATTTGTGATATTAAACATGTTTGTTTGTACTGGTTTAGGTGTTTCTATGTATAATATGTATTTATTTACAAAGGAAGTATATGCTCGTAAGTTATCTGTTGTTTAGTACCCATATTATAGACTAGATGCTTAGTTTGGGGCTAGATGGCACTGTGTGACTGTCGGGGATATTTATTTTTTAGGTAAAGCAGTTACTTGGCGATACAGTACTCCGCGGAGAAGAGTTGAAGAAATATGTCAACTCGCTGCGAACCAAGAGCACAGTATACAAAAGACAACGTGCTAATCTCTCCTCGTACAAGGTATAATCATTTATGTATTTCAAATACGCGGTAAAAGCTGCTGACCTTTTAAGGAGGATAATGCCGCCGTAATCCAGGAAACACTATAACAATCATGATCACTAAATCCTGAGCTTAAAACACAGCTTTACCAATATATAAACTGTTTCGATGACAACTAAGGGTTTTGAGGCTTTCAGGTATGCTACATTTTGGTTTTCTCCAGGCAATCATCATTAGGTGACATTATAAATATTTGTCTCTCCTAGGTGGAGAGTGGAATCTTAACAAGAACTCTTTACATCATAAGTGGAGCAGATCCAACAATTGAAATGGCGTTAGTAAATCACAAAAAACTAAAAATCGACGAAGACGAAGCAATGGAAAAGGAAAAAAATAAAACAGACGATATAGCTAAAAAATCTTTGCATGATTTGTCTCAGGTGGGTTTTCAAATTACTGTGCACTGTGTTTAAAAATATATCTTTTGTTTTACAAAAATTGTTTAAAAAATGTGAAGGTATTACGTAATTACTTTAAGATTAATATTTCGATTGTGATACACCTCGTACGGTTAGGCTCGTGCTCCTCGATGGGCACGTTTAATGTGCTGTAATGATAATGATGATGTAACATTATCTAATTCTGCACACATCGGCATTTCATAGTTTATAATAAACTATTTTTTTTTATTGGAATAAACCATACGACCTTAGTTTTATTATTTTCTCTACGAGCCGAAAATAATGAAACAAGGCTATCGAAAAAGACTACGATTGTAAATATGTAAAAAAAAAGAATATTTAAAGATCCACTGCAACTTTATTAATATTTTCTCGTTCAGCTTGTCGCACAAACAGCCCAAAAGTTGTCCCAAGTGCGTCAAGAAATACAACCTTTGGCCGATCAAATAAAGCCGATAAAAGAAGAATTCCAAACTGTTCAACAACAATACGAGCAAAAGAAACGTGTATACGAAGCGACGTCGATCAACATCACCTCGCAAATGGAACCAATTAAACAACAAGTGAAAGAGTTGACCGACCAATTGAACAGCAAAGAGGATGAATGGAAAAATTTACGCCAAAAAATAACGAAAGCGGAAAGTTTGCAAGAGATAGTGATGTTGGAAATGAAAAATTCGATGCAGTCACCAAGGAAACCCTCTAAGATGGAGGAGTTAAGGAGGAAAGTTGAGGATCTGGAAAGGACTGTTAAACATTTGGAGGAGGTAAATATTTTATTGTTATTAAAATTTGAACATGATTAAATTCAGCATCAATTTTCCACTCAATTATTGAGCCACGTGTGTAACTAATAGATACCTATAAAAGTAACTAATCGAGGGTAAAGCATAAAAAACGAAGTTAGATACCTACATATTCATCACATTAGTATTATGAAGGAGAAAGTTTTTGAGTCTGTCAGTATGTGTTTGTTACTTCTTAACGGCTGAAGCGAATTAAATTAAGTCAAGGGTTAACAAAGACTACGTTTTACTGCGGAAAAAGATCTTGTACCGGTTGTACGAGTAACACCGCGGGACATATCTAGTAAAAGATAACTTTATTCTTAGCAGATATTTATGAATTTATATCAAGCTGCTACGTATGATAGTGACGTTGTGATGCATATCTTGTAGAGTTGATTTAATTATAACTTATTATTCTTTATGATTTTAAGGAACAACGTGAAATAAGTGCGAGGCAGGGTGTGGGTGGAGGAGCAGACCAAATTGTGGGAGAACACCCTGAAGTTGCTTCAGTGTAAATTGCGCACTCGCTCCGAGCCAGCGGCTCGACAAGGCCATATGCACATCACTCAGCACTCACAAATGCTCACCCTTACATAAACTTATGCATTTATGTCATATACTTTTGTAAAAACTGCTACGACTGGCCTACTTTTTTCAGCTACTGGTGACCACCAGAGCTCAAACTAAACATCAGTACGCCAACGCGCGTTAGACAAGTTCGAGGGGATTTGGGTCTGAAACCCCTAAAAGATAAAGATTTTTTAGGAAGGCTTATTAGGCCAAAAGCCTCACTCCTACTGCTAGAGTAGGTAGAAGTGAGGCTTTTGGCGCGTCTGTAGGTAAAACAACGAGCTTCATGTCAAATAATGACTGTTCAACAACGCAAATAAGTATAAACGTTGCCTATTTTTTAAATATTTATCAGTTGCGGTTTTAAGTTTATGTTAACATGATGATGATGTTAAAAATGTTTGTCAATAGTCTATGAAGTGATAAGCAAATAAATTTCTTTAAACATGTTTTACCTTTCATTACAATAGCTGAGATATTTTTTTAAACAATTTAAGGTGATTCAAATAAACGCTTGCCTTAACAGCCCATGATAGTTATCTGTTGTTGCAACCTTTTCCACGATAGTGGCGCTTTTTACCTCAATCTCCCATCACTGAAATGAATATAAAACGAATAAGAAAACCTTACGGGAGTGACATTGTCACTGTATGACAAAACTCCTTTAAATAAATAAGATTAAAAAAACCGAATAAATATGGATAAAAAGCAATATGGAAACATAAATGTTGCCAGTGCTTAGGATGTTAGTGGTCATAAGATATGATAATTACATTTAATACCAGCATTGAACGTTGCATTTATTTTAAATACTAGCTTTTGCCTGCGGCTTCGCTCGCGTTAAGTTCAGGTGCGGCCCTGGTAATGAATTTTGAATATTAGAATTTCCATCGATTTTTAGCTTCTTACCTTGAAAATTGTGAAAAGTCTCCTAAAAAATTTCACCCCCTCTTTTAAGGATTTGGGAGCCGATTTCCGAAAAAATAAATACAAGATGTTTTTGTTAGTGACAATTAGTGTAAATACCAATTTTAACATTCTAGCATAAATATGTGGATTGCTCCATACAAACTTCCACCTCCCATTTTGGGGAGTGGGATAGGACAGACAAAAATTATGTCACTTCCTATCCCTCTTACTATCTCTTCATATTAAAACATATGTATTCGCTTATTAGTTTTTCGATTTTCTCATAAAAGTACTATGCAAACCTTTGCTTTTTGGGAACGTGAACAGTGTGTGTTAAAAAATCATCCAAAGCGAGGCTCTTGCAAACTACAAAAACGGATAATAGAAGGAAGAACTGTGTGTAGAGTGAGTACATATCGGCTTAATAAAAATCTTATAAATTTTTAATTTATTTTAGATTGTAAGCTCTTGTTCGAAAGGGTGACATAATGGAATTTGTAGAAGTTTAAATGTTTCGAAGTCGTTTTCATTTTCGAGTTTTTGCTTCGGAGCCCTCGTAAAGTCCCATAATGGCCCAGACGCGAACTTTGCAACTTAAGTTTAAGCGTCCATTTTTTGGTGCTGTTTTAAAATTGGTTGTAGATATTTGATACCTAGCTAGGCAAGACAAAATGGTAAAATATTATATGAATAACTTGAACTACAAAACTAATTAAAATTGCTTTAGTATGTAGAATCCAATTTTATAGTAAGCATACTTTTTTGATCATCTAATTCTATGGAAAGAAAGATGATTCCGTGCTTTCTTATTACAGTTTTTAGCCATTTTTGTTCATATTCAGTTTAATTATTATTTATTTACCAAACTTTATGTATCAATTCCGATTAACATCGTTGCACAATGACTATAAGTCAGTATTTCAAACAATCCTTAGAATAATTTATACGAAAAATCAACGATTGCCGGCTAACTATTCATAAAATATTGTAACTAAAGATTTGAACCATTGAACATTGTAATAGTTAAAATATACCAGAAGCAATTCTAATATTTGGATTAGGATAATGTAGGACAAGGACCGGCATAGTACACAGGATTAGCAAGTTGAACTGGCAGTTGGTAGGGCATATAGTGCATGGATTCGATCCGAAAGGTTTTTAAGTCACGTCCACGTAATTGGAAAAGAAGCGTAGGCTGACCCCTAACCAGATAAAGCGTTGAGATAGGAAAGGTGATGACTAGATAGTTGTCGACTAATAAGGATCGGTCTGCATTGAAGTCATTGGGGGAGGACTTCGTTCAGCAGTGGACATATTCATCTGTAATGATGAAGATGATAAAATATGAACGCGTCAAAAGGTAGTTTAATTAATAAAAAAATATATTATCATAACCCATATTTGTGTATATTCGTAACATATGCAGCAGTACGCACAAGTGCCGACTCTATTCCAGATGGGTGACAAAGTAACAAAGTTAACAAATCTGCATTGCAGATGAAGCTGAGCGTCCTATCGGCTCGTGCCTGATGAACGGCAGGTAACAGGCACATACTAATCCAAGCCGGCGTATAAATATTTATAACAAAAATATACACCACCCGGATGCCGTGACTACCGATTTTCGGGATAAAAGTCGCCTATGGTATAAGTATTTTTCGTGTTCAATGTTCGTTTATATTGTTCGCGAAGTTTGTCAGTTACAAAATTGGCACTTATTATTTTACGAGTAGTTAAGCGAATTGAAAAGAATATTTTGAAGTCTTGTACGTGTTCCTATAAAAAACCATCATCTGTCATATCTCTCGTTCAAGACCCTAATTACTTACTTATTTTACAAGTCCAAGCACGTTTGGACCGACTCGACCGTAGATAGTGACATCACGAACTCTCAGAAACCGGCACGAAACGAACGCTTTGAGTTGCCTTTTTACAAAATGTTTTGTACTTGAAATATATCAATTAGGTTTTCTACAATTTGTTCATTTCTACAATGTAATTGGTGACCCTGAAACATTATATGGATACCACCTATCTATGTCGTGGAAGCATATTAGCATATGCTTTCACGACGGCGGTTTGCCTAACCTAAAAATAGGTTCTAACCTATTTGGCAACACAAGCTTGTTAGTTTTTCAGATTTTAATATGTACCTCATGGACGTATAAAAAATACCGGATGTAGTCTCGCTAACATAAAAGTGTGTGATAATCTGGCCGGATTTTGTATGGAAAACGTCAAAATATTAAGACTTGACGTGCATCTGTCAAACATAACGTTGGAAAAACCAAAAGATGGCTTGTGTTGTGAATAGCTGTATAAACCGCAGTGACCAAAAGGAAAATAATCCAGGAATTACTTTTCATAGGTGAATGAATAATTCAATAACATATTTTTAGTTTAAAACATTTAAATCGAAATACAAAAAATATCAGAAATTCGTTTGTCAAAAGTGCTGTGTTGCTATAGTATACTTCAGGAAATTACCGAAAATATGGGAAATTATAATTTTTAATTGGAGAGCGTCGGTGGCTCAATGGTGTGGACTGTCGCCTTCCTACCGGGAGGGCTGAGGTTCAAATCCCGACACGTACCAATGTGTTTTCGAATTTTCGAAAATATATGTACGTTATCCGATGCTCTTACGGTGAAGGAAAACATCGTGAGGAAACCTTCATGCACGCCTGCGAAGAGATTCAAAGGTTGTGTGTGAAGTCGTCCAATCCGCACTGGGCCCGCGTGGACGACTATGGCCTAATCACCCTATACGGTAGGCTCGTGCCCCTCGGTGGGGACGTTTAATGAGCTGATGATGATGATAATTTTTAATAAACTTATTACATACCTTATTTAGGAAATCATTTAAGTCTATACTAGATTTCCAAAAACAACTCAATACGGAGAAATAAGTGGATAGATATAATAATGAAATGGCATAGATGCCAAACAAACACAGCGTTATTTGCAGTAACCTTTTTATAAGAGAGACATTTATTTAACTAAAAGAGGATATCGACGTGTTGCTAAGCATTCACTTCCTCAAAAGGTAAAATATGTATTAAAGAATAACTCGTTGTAAGTTTTAGTGGAAATAATAGGACTCCAAAATTGTGCATCAATTTTAGATTAAACCTTCAGTTCGTTATTTGTTTCTATCTTTTATGCACATGGACTTATTAAATTTAAAAGATTAAAATATATTAAAATATGTATTTAATGTTTTATTTTAGGGGAAATAAAGGTATAGTAGCCTGGTAACCCTAAATTCATTCAAACATAGACAGCAGCTGACATTTCGGGTACACATGTTATATTAAGTGACACTCTGTCTAGTATTTTTTATAAGTCTATGATGTACCTATATTTTTTATATGAATATAAAAACGTTTCTTTACACGTTCCTGCAAAGAATCTATTTGATGTTTTATAAATTGTCATTTGCCTATCTGTTATAATATTTGTGTTTACGAATATTATGTTTACTCATCTACAGTTTAATTTTGCCTGTGCTGTTTATGTCAATAAGGGTGTTTCTTTTTGCTGATATAGACTGCTAAGTCTAACGGCCTTGCTCGACTGTTTTGTGACTAGGCCTCTTCTAGCTGAACTACAAAGCTGATGATCTAAAAGAGGAAAAAACAAATCAATTTCGGGTTTCTAACACAAATGCATGCAGAAATTGCTGTATTCATTTGAAATTGGAATTCCTAACAACAATGAGATATTTAAGATTAAAGTGGCCAGTACGACGAAACGCCAGATTCATATGTATCTAATGAAAATGCTGAGTCGACACGCCTTTTTATTAATTCCGGTTTAGAAAGTTAATGTTTAGGAAAGTTGCCGGCTCGTGAAACCCTGCCCGGCGAGCGTTAAGGACAAATGAGTAGGCTCTTATCAGAACACACTGCCCGGATAATCAGGATGCCCGTTTTTAACTGCCTGTATTTTTTTGATAATAAACAGGGAAACAAAAAGTTATTTGCAATTTAAACATTATTATAAAGTAAAGTATATGCAATAACATAAAGTACAGTTACTTTAAGAATGGCACGTCGGCGGGCAGTGATAAGCTTGCACTACGTATAACATTGTGTGCGCAGCACTGAGAACAGGGTGAACAGTTCGTAGTAATAAACGGTTTACAAGTTACTTCGCGTGCGCATGTTTGTTTTGCCCGGGGATCGAACCCGAAACCCTTGATGTAGTAGCCGACGTCTCTATCTATGCACCCATGGGTCGTCTGTAGTAACTGTCTACAACTGTAATTATAATAACTGTCTATCAGTTGTTGGTCTGCTTCAGTGCCGCTCTATCATGGTCAGGCGTATCAATTGCTATCAGATGATCATCCTGACCGCCTTGGAAATTTTGTAACATAAAAAAAAAATTGGGTGTCGTGTTTGATTCCGCCATTTTGACAGACACCAAGAGTAGTCAATATAAGCGAGCTCTTTGTTTGGAATAACAAAAAGCAAAATGTTCTCACAAATAGTAGGTTGGTATTGATAGTACTTGTAGGTACTCTTCATTATTAATTTACCGTGGTTCCTTAAAAGATGCTGCATGTCAAATCACTATTATTTTCAGAAAGTATCCCTAACTTTCGTTTTAAAATCAATCACTTCAGTACTATAAATGTATAACCAGTGTTCGCAGTTGGTTGTTTTATTCGCATGTTTTATCACCCCAAGCACATAGTAACGACAAATTGTTCCTGGAGTTTGCAATTAGCAAACTTAAGGTATCTTAATTAAGTGTTCTCGAATTTTCTCAATGAGCGCCAAGCATCAAATACTTGTACCTAACTTTACTTATTTCGCTTTCTAAATTACGTATTCATTGCTTCGTCAAGAGTTTACCGAGTAAACAAACCGTTCGTTTGCACACATTATTCATTATAAGCGAATACTTGTAAGGGATGCTGTATGATACTTGTATGTACCTATGGGATTACAACTTCAAACAATCGATTGGAATCGATGATTTCTTATCGAGCACATAATTCTAGTCACAGTAAAACATATCGTGTGTTTTTTTAAACCTGCCTTTCCATCAGCGTCTGACGTGTTTTTTTTTGCAAAGATTGCCATTGGCACTCGGGAGAGCTAACGTAACATATATAATTTATCATTTTAGATTTGGGGACTTTCAAAGTAAGTTTCAAAGTACTACCTTAGCTCCATTGTATTTCGTTAGTTAATTTAGTCCTAGTTCTTTTTATTTTTAAGTCTAATCAACAAGAACATACACTTAGCAAATTCATATTTTGTACCCTCATGAATACGTGGTTAACTTATCCGGTAGATACTCGTACATAGATATAATTTTCGTATTATATTGTGTAACCAAAGATTTGTTTCACCCGTCGATCACGTTTAAAATTACATTATTCTCAGTAATATTATCTGTAAGAGCTATGAAATTCAAATTGTGTCTGGGAGATTTCAAGTAACTTTGTTCATAAAAATATTTTTTCCTGTACAAAGTTTGTATCCCCTTTATCCCCAAGGGTCAGAAATTCGAGAAATCCCTTCCTTAACCGATGTCTATAAAATAATCAACATTCTCTACGGAGATCACAATTTTGTAAAATATTCTTTGCAAACTTTCTTGCGTTAGGCAAATATGGCCAAAAGATTTTACCAAAGATATATTTCATAACTCATAACAAAGTATGGGGCAGTCATCGTTGCTGCAATTTAATACTTAGTTTATCAAATACCGTTTCAGGTATATGTTTCACTATCTAAATATTGTTAATTGAACTTAAGGTTGATACTCACTCGAGTGTAGATATTATTATTAAGTGAATATACAAAAAATCTAAATCAGCTTCCCAAAATCGTAATGCACAATGAACAGAGATAGTAAATTACATTGGCTACATATCTATTTCTATTTAGCACTCCTTATGTTGTGAGAATCTTGTTCACGCCATGTGTAGCAAACACTGCTGCTGACAATGGGCGTAAGACCAGGAATGCGTGGTTGGCTCTGTGTCTCGTCTCAATGAGTTTCTTGGATATACAGGAGATCACAAAATGTCGTACGGCAAAGTTCAGCACGAATCAGATGAAAGGCATAATTTACGTACTTCCATCTCCCTTCAACCTTTTTACCACTTTACAATGTAAAGCTAATTGCGATAGATATCACGGTCCTTAGCTTTCCTAATCCAGCCCCTATCAACAACCATTCGATATTGTCGTCATTAGNTAGCCATCATACTTATTTGAAGCTTTCTACCTTGTAAACTGTTTTAAAAATATAAAAAAAATATGTATACATATATATCACTATACATAGGAATCCCCCGCCCAAGTTCAAAGGTTTT
This sequence comes from Leucinodes orbonalis, assembly GCA_019425675.1. Lineage (NCBI taxonomy): Eukaryota > Metazoa > Arthropoda > Insecta > Lepidoptera > Crambidae > Leucinodes > Leucinodes orbonalis. The sequence goes on from PQWD01005584.1 coordinate 25,948, forward strand.
GGAGTCCGTTTCCAAATATATATATATAAACGTGGTCGCTCACCAAGGGCCTCTTGAATAGACTCAAGGTTGCTCAGCGTGCTATGGAGAGGGCTATGTTAGGTGTCTCCCTACGCGATAAAATCCGAAACGAGGATATCCGTAGGAGAACTAGGGTGACCGACATAGTCCAGAGGATTAGCAAGTTGAAGTGGCAGTGGGCAGGGCACATAGTGCGTAGAACCGATGGCCGATGGGGCGGAAAGGTTCTCGAGTGGCGTCCACGTAACGGAAAGCGAAGCGTAGGCCGACCCCTAACCAGATGGACGGATGATCTGCTTAAGGTGAAGGGTAGCAGATGGATGTCAACTGCAAGGGATCGGTCCGCGTGGAAATCATTAGGGGAGGCCTTCGTTCAGCAGTGGACATAATTAGGCTGTAATGATGATGATGATATATATATATGTATATATATATATATATGTGTCACTGTACTTAGGATTCCCCCTCCCCCCAATTAAAAAGGTTTTGGGGTTATATATATGTATCAATATTTATATCACCACAGACATCCAAATATACAATTAGACTGGACAAGCCGCAATTTATTTTCGGTTCTTACCTGTGAAAAGTTATTATATTTCATGATAAATATACTGATTTATTGCGATGATGGCATGTTACAATTGCACAGGATGGCATTTTTGGAAAAAAACGGTAATTTCTTTTAATATTTGTGCGTCTTGAATCGTCTCACAGAGCGTAAACTGCCCGTTTGTTGTATACTCGTTGAGCCTAAATTTGTCGCACTTTAAACGCGGCTTGCCCCATCCCATGCACAGATTTCCTATCCTTGTATTGGGAAATCTGTGAATATCACTATACAAAGTATCCCCCCCCCCAAATATAAAAGGTGTTGTAGTGCATTTCTAAAAATAAAAATTCTACATATATATATGAATCCCCCGCCGACCTTAAAAAGTTTTGGAGACCATTTCCGAAAAAAAATATATACATATATATCACTATTAGGAAACACTACTTAGGAATCCCCTCCCCCTAACTCTAAAGGTTTAAATTTTTTAAACATATATATACAGAAAAAAGTCCGATATCCCCCCTTCCCTTCCCCTCTCTATTAAGGCTTTTGGGGCCGATTTCCGCAAAAGAAAAATGAAAGATTTATTGTTTGTGACTTACAGCCCTCATACCAATTTTTAGCTTTCTACCCTATTTGTAAGATTTGGGGGTGAATTTTTGAAAAAAAAAAAAAAATACGAAAAAATATTTCGTTTCTGACAAATAGTCCGCATACCAAATTTCAGCGTCGTACTACAAAAATTGCGAAATGTCACATACAAACTTCTAACCCCATTTTAGGGAAGTGGGGGGTGAAAACGGGACATAAAGTAGCCTAAAACCTATTCTAGGTTACCTTCTATCAACATACCAATTTTCAATAAAATTCGTTCAGCCGTTTAGGCGCGAAAGCGTCACAAACAGACAGACAGACAGAAATATTTTCATTTATAATATTAGTATGGATAAGCGGCACTGTATACAAGATATTTATGATATGACGAAATGAACTTATCTAGAGAAAAGTGTTTGTTTATTAAATTGAATGTAAACAAAACCGCTTCTTTAGTACTTACTTGCATATACACATAGCTAACGTAGAAAGTTATCGAACAAAAGACGTATTGGATATCAATGACCGGAACTAGAGGAAAAATGGCAGCCATTAGTAATCCAAGTCCCCATATGGGCGGCCATTATGTGACGTCATCTATGTTGCTAATGGCGTTAAGGGCGTATACACGTATTTGGTTGAGATTAAAAACGTTTCCTACATAAGTTATATGGGACAGGTGCGTTGATAGGAAAAGTATGAAAGAATGTTTTTCAAACAATAAGGTGATTCTTGTATTTTTTGTGCCTGTGAAGTTGTCTAAAAGAAATCGCTTCAAGCGATAAGACCGCCTAAATTGCGTTTTCTTTGTTTATTACTGTGAATTTCTGTAAATGTGTGTGTGCAATAAATAATTTATCTATCTAATCTATCGACGAGTATCTATCAACCTGCAATGTCCCAACCAAAGTGAGGAAAAACGCATAAAGTAACTTTTTACTATGCAGTCTACCCGCGGGATTGGAGTCCACAACCCCCGGTTTAAGCTGCGATCACTTAGACCATATTGCAGTCAGGAAATCAGCTGTATAAACCGTTATATGTCTATGTGGAAGTAAGGTTATCGATAGTTATGATGATTATAATAATGTGTCTAAGAAAATACTAGGAAATTCAATAGTGATAGATTCGATACTGAGTCGCAATGCCAGATATCATCCCAGGAAATAGGCGTGCTACGAGAACACAGAAGCGCATCTCTATTTCGGGATGAGGGTACTGTATCTAGTGAAATTATCGGGTATAAGAGACCTAACATCTGTTGTCTCGGGTGACAGTCTCAGCGCGGAATCGATGGAGAATAATAACTGCGTATCAGTTGTTGGTCTCCTGCAATTATACTCTGTCATGGTCAGGCGTGTCACTTACCATCAGTTGAGCTTTCTGGCCCTCTGGTGCACTTTGTAAAATTAAATAAAAAATACTTTTATAAAATAGAGATTTTCATATGAACTGTCAAGAAGTTTAAGACATAGTTATAGCTTAGATATAGAAATTAAAATAGAAATTTTAAAACCAACAAACGTTAAAACCAACTGCCAATCCAGTCGCATCAAAGACAATATAGTAAACAATGATGTAAAAAGTATGGATTCGTGATATAATCACAAAACAATCGAAAAAAGTGTTCCGAATGCAGTGACAGCACACATACACATATTCCGAATTTCGAACACATTTACCTAAACAAAAGGGTACAAACTGTACTCTCTTCGGCGGTTCGTTTTTGAGGCACGGATGGCGGATCTACCTTTATATCATTCATCAGCAGCTCATTAAACGTCCCCACCGAGGGGCACGAGCCTACCTGTGTAGGGTGATTAGGCCTTAGTCGTCCACGCGGGCCCAGTGTGGATTGGACGACTTCACACACAACCTATGAATTTCTTCCCAGGCGTGCATGAAGGTTTCCTCACGATGTTTACCTCCACCGTAAGAGCGTCGGATAACGTACATATATTTTCGAAAATTTGGAAATACATTGGTACGTGGTGGGATTTGAACCACAGCCCTTCTGATAGGAGGGCGACAGTCCACACCATCGAGCCACCGACGCTCTATCATTCATTGTAAATAAATCTTATTCTTCCGCCATTTTCCTACATTATGAACCACACCTAATTCCGTCATTGATGTCATTAACAAATATCTAAAGCGGCATTAGCAGGGCGATTAGGCGATTAGGTGTGACAGAAAGGGCGTTTGGCGGATGGGAGAAATAACCTCGTTAATCACAAAGTTACGGGCGGAAAAATATGGGCCGATTTGTTGGGAGGGGAACCGTAGAAACTTTTGAGAGGTATTTTATTACATTGGTAGGCAAATGGGCCTATCCGGTCCTAGTCTTTAGCATATAACGCCTATAAGCCTTTGGCAGATTGGGCCGTAACTAGTGATACCAGGTCCGATTACTTTTAAATCGGTACGAGAGGCCAAAACATCATCAAAACAAAAACATGAAAACAAAAAGCATATTACTCTTAAAACGAATTTTTTGAAGATAAGGAGTAATGGATAAATAAATTATATATACGTCGTTCTCTTTTTTGCGTTGCCCTTGCAGGTTGTCACGTGATCAATGTACCTACAACATTTTTATGAAACACCAGTGCAATCCATGTGACTAGCAGAAAATAAATAAATCGGGATTTAAGGTTGCAGATCGTGAAAGGTAACAATAAAAATGTGATGTGTCGCTGATGACGTGCCATTTTGAATTTGACAGCGATGTAATTTATAGAAGTTACGTAGCGTAAATATATTTTTGTAATGAAAAATTCAACCAGTTCAAATTCAATGAAAAATACGAGGGTATTCAACCAGTGCGTTCTCCGGTGATGACATATGGAGACGAAACTTGGACATTCACCGCAGGGCTGGTTCACAAGTTAAAAGTCGCTCAGCATGCAATAGAGAGGGCAATGCTCGGGATCTCATTGGCGGATAAAATTCGTAATGAAGATATCCGCCGGAGAAGCAAGGTTATCGACATTGGTCGGAGAATAAGCACGCTGAAGTGGAAGTGGGCCGGTCATGTCTCCAGATGGTCGATGGAGCCGAAACGTGTTGGAGTGGCGGCCTCGCTTAGGCAAGCGCAGTGTGGGACGTCCGGCTGCCCGTTGGACCGACGATTTGAGGAGGGTGGCTGGTGGAAGTTGGATGCAGGCTGCTCAGGGCCGGGATAGTTGGCGCTCATTGGGGAGGCCTATATTCAGCAGTGGACGATGGTGGGCTGATTGATTGAATGATTGAATGAAAATAAATTTTCTTTTACTAATCAGGATATTTCATGTCCCCATCGGGACGCATCCTTAGACCCCTGAAAATCGAGACGTCCCGCGCCAATGGAGACACCTGGCAACACTAGCTACAATTCTGGGATGGTTTAATCATCCCAGAATGGTACGCACTCGCACGTGGAGGGTTCCGCAGGAGCAAGTAACATAAAATAAAATTATTTTTATTTACTTAGGCACCTCATCATCATCAGCTCATTAAACGTCCCCACCGAGGAGCACGAGCCTACCCGTTTAGGGTGATTAGGCCTTAGTCGTCCACGCGGGCCCAGTGCGGATTGGACGACTTCACGCACAACCTTCGAATCTCTTCGCAAGTGTGCATGAACGTTTCCTCACGATGTTTTCCTTCACCGTAAGAGCGATTTTCGAAAATTCGAAAACACATTGGTACGTGTCGGGATTTGAACCTCAGCCCTCCTGGTAGGAAGGCGACAGTCCACACCATTGAGCCACCGACGCTAGTAGTTTTTCATATTAAAGCTTTAGTAGGTGACTTAGGCACCTACTAAAGCTTTAATATGAAAAAATTGTGGTTCACAGTTTAAGACGTATAAAAAGAACTACACACCAAAAATCGTTGAAACTAAACTTCGTTGTTAGATTTTATGGTCATGTACATCATATATTCTTTTCGATTTTATCAACCCCATAGATTAGAAATTAGAGGGGGAGAGGGGGGACACTTTTTCAAGTTTGAAAGTGTCTCTCGTGCAAACTATTCAATGTATAAAAAGTGATATTAGAAACCTCTATACCATTTTTTAAGATCTACACATTGATACCCACACGGGGGAATACGAAGAAAAAAAATTTGAGTTTCAGTTCAATGTATAGGGAACCCCAAAAGATATATTTTTTTTCTAGTTTCTTAGTTAAACCTAATAGCGGTTCACAGAATAAATATACGTACAAATTTTGAATAGTGAAGTGCTTATAATTTCGGAGAAAAAAGGAGTTGTATTATTCGGATGGACGGACGGACAGACAGACTTGACGAATCTATAAGGGTTTTTTGCCATTTGGCTACGGAACCCTAAAAATGAGACAGGATGCAGAGTTATTGCGGAGTCTGCCGTGTCAACTGTCGATACGTCGACATATGTGATTTATTTACTATCGTCAGCAACGAACGTTTTGGATAAAAATGTTTGGTGGTTCTCATAACGTAACGCGGATTGGCCGACTTCACGCACAACCTTTGAATCTCTTTGCAGGCGTGCTCAGGTTTCCTCACGCCCTTTTCCTTCACCTTAAGAGCGTTGGATAACATACAATTTCGATAGTTCGAAAACACACTGGTACGTGGCAGGAATTGAACCTGCGTTCTCCTGATCGGAAGGCAATAGTCAACACCAACGAGCCACCGACTCTCTATCTAGTAGTATCTAGGTATTTATTACATACTTATGCCAGTTTTTTCCTTGCGACTCAGACTTAATTACTACTTGTAACAGTTTGAATAAAAGGTGAAAACAAAGCTTATGGTACGGGGTCACACGAAGGCTTCATACGTCGAAAATTAAAATTATTTTATTTTTCACCATAAATTAGTGTATGTAGATAATTATGTAGGAAAAATGGGAATTTACATATTCCGTGACTGAAAGTGTATTTCCTGGCACGTAGTGAAATATTGTATTACGTATTCGGATTTAATTTGTGTTAGGTCTGCTGTTTTGGGAAATATTCACTTTGTTCAACCACTGCTGGAAAAAGTTCTCTTCCGTTTTGCGCCGGATACCCCGTTTCTCCGCTTCCTGGTTCAGCCTCCACCAAACTTTCGCAAGTCGTCAGTCCATCAGGCCGGAGGGCGTCCTACGCTACGCTTGCCAAGACGAAAGCTCAACTTCGGAGCTAGTTTGCTGCAACGGCTTAAGGTTGCTGGATAAGAAAAGCGAAAGACCGTGACATCTAGCACAAAAGGAGTGACCTATATCCAATAGTACTGCGATAAATTAAATTGATATACGTATGCAGATGCTTAGAAAAATGGTTTGAATGTAAGATAAGTTTATGCATTGTTTAGTACCAATTATACAAGGTCTTTAATTAGATTGGAGCTAAATGGCGCTATGTGCATCGGAGAGACAAAGCCAAAAAGAGGCCCACTCCCCTGTTCCATCCACCTCAACATCTGCACCTTAAAGAAGTGCATCGGTGGTGGCCACATGGACATCGCTAAATGTATTAATTGTAAGTTGTAATAATGAAGAGTAAGACTTAAATAATGTAAGAGTTAGTGCTACTATTATTATAAATATAAACAGAGAGAGAGTGTATTTATGATGTTATTTATTCCTTTATTTTATATTATTCACCCCCTACTTTACCTTATGTAAATATTTAGTCATTTTAATTCTGATTGTTATCCCATTCCCCCTTTAACCAATTCTTTTGCCCCATGCGCGGAGCACTAACATAATATTATAATAATTAAATTACAAAATAATCTTAAACTAAAAAGAGTACGGACCATGAGTCTGTAGATGTAATTTTATTAGTAAAAATAATTAAAAAAATGGCACTATGTAAATATTTATTTGTTTATAATATTCGACGACCGTGTGGTGATAATGGTTGAGACATTGGTCTAAGTACCAGGCTCGATCATCGGACAGTACAAACATCTGTGTCCATGAATATATGATTGTATTGGTCTAGGTGTTTATATTCATCATCAGCTCATTAAACGTCGCCACCGAGGAGCACGAGCCTACCGTATAGGTGTTTAGGCGTTAGTCGTCCACGCGGGCCCAGTGCGGGTTGGGTGTTTCATCATCAGCTCATAAACATCGCCACGAGGGCACGAGCCTACCCGTATGGGTGATTAGGCCTTAGTCGCCACGCGGGCCCATTGCGGATTGAACGACTTCATACACCACCTTCGAATCTCTTCGCAGGCGTGCATGAAGGTTTCCTCACGATGTTTTCCTTTACCGTAAGAGCGTCGGATAACGTACATATATTTTCGAAAATAAATTGGTACGTCGGGATTTGAACCTCAGCCTCCGGTAGGAAGGCGACAGTCCACACCACTGAGCCACCGACGCTCTTTGGTTGGGTATATATATATATATATATATATATATATATATATATATACATATATATATATAATATATATTATATATATATATATATATATATATATATATATATATATATATATATATATATATATATATATATATATATATATATATATATATATATATATAATATTAATAAATAGATATCCACAGATATTCACAAAGCGCTATCTAGAACCAAGTTAAGCGTGAAGCTTGTATTAGGTACGGGTACTAAACAACTGATAAACATAATTATATATTTTTTATAAATACATATTATACTTCGAAAACACCCAGACCAATACAGACATATATGTTTGAACTGCCCGGGCATCGAACCCTTGTGTAATAGCCGACATCTCAACCGCTACACCAAATGGGTAGTCAAATATTATATAATAGTCAAATATGTCAGATATAATTGTAAGATATATATACATGCAATATTACATGTCTATAATAGTTTAGTACATAATAGAAGCTCCGCTTAAATTGAGGTTGAATGGCGCTGTGTGAGTATCCATAGATATTTATTAAACTTACTACCCATCAAAATACAATTTAGTTCTCCCATAACGCTGTTACTCGAATTCAACTGCAAGGCCACATTAGGCCTAATGTTTATAAATGCAATTGGCAAAAGCCTCCTCAAGTATTCCAAAACACAAAGGCATTTTGGATATCTTGTTTGGTTAATTGACCCGAACCGAAACGGGCGTTCCTTTTTGCGCATTACAAGGTTTCGTCGCGTTTCGGTTGAGCGACTCCAAAATTTCGACGCACAGCTGCTTGTATTGGAACTACAAGGGCTTTCTCTAACTGAATGTTGTTATGTATATAACTGTATATAACAGTTGCGTTCTGTATTGATGGCAGTATTTTGAAATAGCAATACTTGCACTTCAGAATCGCGCATCGACACAAATTCCGGGGTGCGTTTACACGGATCGACTCTATGTGCCACAAGAACCCTAAATACAAGTTTCTCGCTTTATATAATACTAGATTGCGCTGTGTGACTGTCAGTGGATATTACACTTGATTTTCAGTTTGCTTTGTTCTCGCAAACACTATGGACGAATTAGACCTATGTACTTAATGTCTCGGTGGTCTACTGAGTACAGATTTGTCCACGCGGACCCAGTGCGGATTGGACGACTTCACACACAACCTTCGAATCTCTTCGCAGGCGTGCACAGGTTTCCTCACGATGTTTTCCTTCAGCGTAAGAGCGTCGGATAAAGTACGTATATTTCCGAAAATTCCGGTAACTATTGGACGTGTCGGGATTTGCTCCTCAGCCCTCCGGTAGGAAGGCGACAGTCCACACAATTGAGCCACCGACGCTCTTATAGCCGTTGCTACATATAGTGACAAATATAGCAAACTATTTGATAAAATTTGTCAAAAAAAAAAATAAAGCACAAAATAAACTATGTTCATAAAGTTAAATAGGGCAAACGTTGCTAAGTATTGCCATATATTGAACTTCCTGTGAATGGGTCGCTGTAAGCCATTCTATTTAATCGCAAGGGTCTGCACCTATGTTAGTCTTTATAGGCACTTGCGATCATAAAAGCGACAAATTTTCTAAGGCGTGTTATGCAATAAACAGGAAATCAATTCACTAGTCTATGGGTTTAGGACCTAGCTTGCTTGCTTTTATTTTTTATTGACGAATTTTGTTCCGGCTAAGAAGCTATAAAGGAGCAAGTTTAAATAAATAAATATCCACTGACATTCAGACAGCGCCATCTAGACCCAAGCGTGAAGCCTGTATTATTGGTGCTAAACAACGGATAAACATACTTTTAATACATACATATTATACTTAGAAAACACCCAGACCATTACAAACAGCCATGTTCATGCTCACAAATGTTTGTACTGCCCGGAGATCGAACCCGGAACCCTTAGTGTTGCAGTCGACGTCTCTACCGCAACACCAAATGGGTCGTCAAATGTTTGTTTTGGTTATACCATGTTTTATAGAATAAGTCCCACAGAAACGGAATCAAAAGTAGTTAGGTCGATCTCCTTGTGTTAAGCAAGTTCCTCACCATTTTTCAAAGCCCTTCTTGAGTTTTAGTCGTAAATAGTAAAACTAACTTTAATTTATCCTGACCCTGGGAATCTCTTTTCCACCTATAAGTTATAAATGGGCAAATTTTGGGTTTGTTTAAAAATCACATCCCACGCCACAGTATTGGAATGAACAGATTGTATGGTCTTATGGTTTTGAGTTATCTGTTCACCAATATTTAGCCAGCTCAGCTAAATTAGTTCAGCTGTTCTATAATTAGCGTAACCCTAATTTCCTTAAAGACATCATCATCATCATCATCTCATCATCATACAGCCCAATATGTCCACTGCTGAACGAAGGCCTCCCCTAATGATTTCCACGCGGACGATCCCTTGCAGTTGACATCCATCTGCCACCCGCCACCTTAACCAGATCATCCGTCCATCTGGTTGGGGGCGGCCTACGCTTCGCTTTCCGTTACGTGGACGCCACTCGAGAGACCTTTCCGCCCCACGCCATCGGTTCTACGCACTATGTGCCCTGCCCACTGCCACTTCAACTTGCTAATCCTCTCGGCTATGTCGGTCACCCTAGTTCTCCTACGGATATCATCGTTTCGGATTTTATCGCGTAGGGAGACACCTAACATAGCCCTCTCCATAGCACGCTGAGCAACCTTGAGTCTATTTAAGAGGCCCTTAGCGAGCGACCACGTTTCGCTTCCGTATGTCATAACTGGCAACACACACTGGTCAAAGACCTTCGTCTTGAGACACTGAGGTATTTTGGACGAAAAGATCTGCCTTAACTTCCCGAACGCTGCCCCATCCTAATGGATTCGACGAGAAACCTCCTTTTCGAAGTTGGACCTACCCATTTGGGCACTACCTGTCCCAGTACACATATTCGTCAACAACTTCGAGACAGAACTCCAACTGGTATCGGTATAGTACGACATGGGCTTAGACATGACTTTCGTCTTGTCCAAGTTCATTTAAGACCCACCTGTTGAGAAAGCTCCCGTCTAGGGTTTCGAGCATAGTGCTTAAATCCTCCATGGATTCTGCCATGACTACTATATTATCGGCAATCGAAGTGATTGATGTACTCGCCATTCACGTTATGCCAAGTCCTTTTCCAATCAAGCAGCTAAACATATCATTGTATGCCAATCTTAACATTAAAGACATATATTATGTATATCCTCGTTACTTACTACGCTAATATCCATCTTTGAGATTACTGATCATCATCATCACCTCATTAAACGTACTCACCGAGGGACACGAGCCTACCCATAAAGGATGTATAGGCCTAAGTCGTCCTTGCGGGCCCAGTGCACATTGGCCGACTTCACGCGCAATCTTTGAATATCTTCACAGGCGTGCGCAGGTTTTCTCACGATGTTTTCCTTTACCGTAAGAGTTTCGGATAACGAAGAATTTATATTATATTAATTTCTAAAATTTGAAAAGATTTTGGTAATTGATGGGATTTGAACCTGTGCTCTCCCGATCGGAAGGCAACAGTCAACACCATTAAGCCACCGATGCTCTACTGATTGCTGATAAACAACAGTAATCACTTACTACATAGTACTTAAGTCACGATATCAACGTTAGGTTTCACTTTTAATAATTAAAAGTAACAAATCTTACCAGCCATCTATTAGAAGATTGGCCCACCACGTGGATCAAAATCAGTTCCAACATTTTAAGTGTCTTAGAGCTTTTGGCGCGTCTCGGCAAGCGTAGCGGAGGACGCCCTCCAGCCCGATGGACGGGAGACTTGCAAAATGTCGCTTGAGGAGGCTGGATAAGAGAAGCGGAGGACCGGGATATCTGGCGCAAAATGGAGAAGGACCTATGTCCAGCAGTGGACTGCGATAGGTTGAATAGGGTAGAGTTTTTGGCGCACATTAACCGACTCTAGTAATTATATAATGGCCATATACAAAAACAGCGTGAAACAATGATTAGCGTAGAGTTTCTCTGTTACTGAAGTTACATGTTTGTGATATAAATAATGATTCGGCCTAATCTAATATTTATACTGCCGTCAGTGAGATTGAGTGTTGGTGGCTCAATCTCACCTGATGATGATGATGAAAAGATGTTTCACAAATTTTGATGGATTGATTTTTATTATTGAATTGCATATGCTCGTATCTCATTTTATTTATTTAAATAAATGATGTTTATCATTGAAGACATCTTAAAAGTTTGATAATTACTATTAATATAAATAAAATTGTACACAATTTTAATGTAATTCAAATAAAATATTGACGTATTAAAAAGAATTGTGACATTGATTTTTATCATATTACAATGTACAATGCTTTTTATGAATGTATAATACTTTTGTGAAATTTTGTAGGAACATGTACTCCATCTAGGCAACTATGATTATTTGTTAAATGACGTGCCAATGTTATGCAATGAAACTGAAGGTTGAATAAATAACAACAAACAATCAAAGATTTCGAAACTAGTCTGCGTTCAGCCTTCGTCCATCATCTAAATATCACCTGGCGCTGGCAATCTGCCATCTGCTGAGCTTGCCAGAAAAGGGTCAAATTGTCACATAAACCGGACCCTTTCCACACTAAAATATACGGTTATAGTCCTATAAGTTTACATGTGGCAATCACGAATTGCGGAACGCGGTAGACTTTACTGAAAACTTTTTTTTGGGTAAATGCATCGATATGTAGTACGTATATATACTATTTATATGGCTTATATTTTATCTATATATATATTAAATACTTTCTTGGCAACTTTGACAGACGTAGTAGAGTAAAATCAGGATTCATAGTCACTTGGGCTCTGGCAGAATAACAGCGCTACTGTGTCCGTCCACTTCTGTTTAATATTATATAACCGCACAGACACGGCAGCATAAGCTGAGACAGGGCCCTTTTGACCACAACATTTTAATTAATGTTATAATTCTTACTTTTTTTTTAATTTCTCTTTTTAATTGCTTTGTTGTATTGTCCTTATTATGTCATTGTACAATTTTGTGGTGAAATACATGTTTTTTTCTTTCTTTCTATATTTGATATTTTGATTGGACATTTTTATTGTAAATTGTGATAAAAGTAATTATATTTTTTTATGTGAAAGTAAGAGTTTCATATACCAAAATGGTGAAACATAGTGATTCAATATCATAAGAAATAACACGTATGTACCTATGTTTGTTCATGTATCTATGAATTGTCTTAATTAATTATTGTCTAAAAGATCTTAAATATTTTAACAATACATGACACTGAACCCTGCAAAAGCACAATAACCAAATGAAATGTATGTGAGGTTGACATACAAATAAATTCATATTATACCATATAAATGAATAATTATTACTAGCTTTTACCCGCGGCTTCGCTCGCATTAAATTCGGGATAACACGGTACTTTCATTTATCACTATACATAGGATTTCCCCTCCCTCCACTTTAAAAGTTTCGGGGTCAATTTCAAAATTTTTTATTAGCAAAAAATATGTTATAGTGAGCTAACCTTAAAAGATAGACATATGCTGTCGCGCACTTTTTTGTAGACCTTTAAAAGGAGAACAATACTCTCATACATGACTTTTGTGTAACTTTAACCGTTTACGCAGCGTACGCAGCGGAAGCTCCAAGTATGAAAAAATACCCCCGATTTTGAAACATTTTTCATTACTGCTTCGCTTCTATTACTCGTAGCGTGATGATATATAGCCTATAGCCTTCCTCGATAAATAAGCTATCTAACACTGAAAGAATTATTCAAATCGAACCAGTAGTTCATGAGATTAGCGCGTTCAAACAAACAAACAAACAAAGAAACTCTTCAGCTTTATATATTAGTATAGATTATCTACTTTAAGGTATTAAATTAGTATGATTGATTTTTTTGTTCGACTACTTATGCAATTTTGAATTTAAATACTGCCTTTAAGTACGTTGCTTCTTTGCTTGTTTAGAGATTCTAGATATCGTTTATAAACGCCTGTGGGGTATCTTGAAAAGCAAATTAGAAAAAGTAATGTTTGACGGAAATTGACAGTCTAGGATTTATTATCATCATCATCATCATCATCAGCTCATTAGACGTCCCCACCGAGGGGCACGAGCCTACCCGTATAGGGTGATTAGGCCTTAGTCGTCCACGCGGGCCCAGTGCGTGTTGGACGACTTCACACACAACCTTCGAATCTCTTCGCAGGCGTGCATGAAGGTTTCCTCACGATGTTTTCCTTCACCATAAGAGCGTCGGATAACGTACATATATTTTCGAAAATTCGAAAATACATTGGTACGTGTCGGGATTTGAACCTCAGCCCTCCCGGTAGGAAGGCGACAGTCCACACCACTGAGCCACCGACGGATTTATTATTATTTAAAAATATTTAAAATCCCATTCATAATAATAATAAATAATAATAAACATTTATTTGTAAGACACAGGTGGTAAAAATTTTTACAGTTGGTAAGCGTCATGTGAAATAATGTTACACTATGTCTTGCCAATATGAGGCGTACAAATTTTAAATTGAATTGAAATTATATGATGTGCCCGATACAACATTACATTTTACATTTCCAATAATATTAATCACATATCAAAAATTATTTATGTTAGCACTTTATTGTATCACAAGTATAATCAACTAATATGTCAAAAGAGTTTATAAAATTAATGTCTAATTACAAGTGTTATGTCATTATGTCAAATAGTTAATAAAATTAATACCAAATCTTAATATAAAATGTCAAATTAATAGTGTTATAATATTTCAAAAATTATCCAGAATACATTTTACAGCATAACAACACTCATACACACATTATAATTGGTCTGTTAAAAACTCCGTTACAGTGTAGTATGCTTTCCTTGTTAGCAAGGCTAGGAGTTCCTTACGAAACAAGTTGCCATTCTTGTCATATCTTCACCAATGTAGAATTCGTATGTAAAAAGGACCAAAATATTAATTAATTCTAGAGACAAACATGCATCCAAACACAAAGAGCAAATTGGTATTAATTCACAGGATAATTTATAACAAGCTTAAATACAACATGTCTATTTTGAGCTTATTAAAAAGACAGTGATTAATTACCTTAAGCTGTCAAGGAAGGGCAATATTATTTATGGGTTGAAATATAAATTACAAGCTGTGCTATGAATAAGGGCATACTGTCTTGTAAATATATATGACTTTTGGGACACAAGCAAACCACACGGCACGTGGTAGTCAAAATCCATCAATTCAATTAAAGCTTAAAATGAGTAAATAAAAAAACAAATGTCGATATTTAAAAAATAACGCTTCAGTGGTTTTTGGCCTTTCATACAATAATTTAATGTACATTTTCATGTATCTATTAATTGTCTTAATTTATTGTTGTCTAAAAGGTCTAGAATACGATTGTCACCACCCCTACTCTTCCTAGGGTGTCGTTAGAAGGCGACAGAGGGAAAATTCCACCAAGTGATGGGCAGCAGCATCACTTAGGTACTGGCGTATCTCTGCGCTCACCAACCCGCCTGCCAAGCGTGGTGAGTATGGCATTTACCCCCTATGAAAGACGCAGTTAAGAATTGGCCCTAGTCCCCGGCGGCCCGCTATTCCGGGCTACGGTAGCGGCCACGGTAATGGCGGGCAAGTGCTAAGAATCTCCGGCAGAGATCCGGCTACCCAATCAA
This sequence comes from Leucinodes orbonalis, assembly GCA_019425675.1. Lineage (NCBI taxonomy): Eukaryota > Metazoa > Arthropoda > Insecta > Lepidoptera > Crambidae > Leucinodes > Leucinodes orbonalis. The sequence goes on from PQWD01005584.1 coordinate 41,216, forward strand.
CAACGACGGCACATTAAAAACTGGCAACATATACACGCGCACACTGAGGACTGACGAAAAGCTATTAGAAGCTGGAAACGGAGAGGGGCACGTTGCATTGGGAGCATAATAGGTTTGTGCTGAAGTCCGAAGAGAGGGGGAGGATACTACAATAATGCAATCCAGCAACCTGTTTTACTACCGTGAGG